>JAHBCN010007174.1:163749-204452 GCA_019359885.1 Listronotus oregonensis | reverse complement strand
ATGTAAGTGCAGGGCACTCATATATGATGTGAGAGGCTGCCTCTTCCTCTTCGTCACATAGTCTGCAAATGGGTTCTTCTCTATAGATGCCCATAGTGTGCATATGCTTTCTTAGGGTGCAGTGTCCGGTTATTAATCCTGTCACTATTCTAATCTGATTCCTATTTAGTTTTAGTAGTTCACTTGTCAATGCTTTCGATGGTGAGTCCAACAATGATTTACTGTGATTTTGCCTTGGAATGTGGTTCCAGTATGACTGATGTTGTGTTTGAATCCACGAGTCATGTAGCCACGAACCGAGGCTTTTGGTATTCCAAAACAGGTTCAGGACCCACAAACATTGCTGCGGAGCCTCGCCTGGCCAGGGAGTCTGCATTTTCATTGCCCTGTATTCCCCTGTGTCCTGGCACCCAGGAAAGTGTAACTTTGTTGTGGTTAGCCAGGTTTAGGAGGCATTGCAGACAGTTCCAAACCAACCTTGAGTTGACTTGTTGGGATGCCAAAGCTTTTATGGCCGCTTGACTATCAGAGAAGATAGTAATGTCCCTGCCCTTATATCTCCTCCTCAAGTTCTTCTGCAGACAAAGTTCAATGGCATATATTTCCGGCTGGAAAATAGTGGCATATTTCCCCAGGGAAGCATAAGCATTAAACTTGGGGGTCATACCATGTATTCCTGCGCCGGCTCCATTGTCAGTCTTGGATCCATCGGTATACCAAACCAAATTCCGAGACTGACCAGGAGATCGCTCACTACCGCCCCAGGTAAGCTGGGTTTTGTATGGTCTGTGTGTATTTATCCGTTTTGGCATTGTATCACTGCTCATCTCAAATATTGGGTTTCTGATACTGCTCGTTATTCTGGTGTGTCCTAGGGCAGGCCCAGAGCACCAGTTGCCGTTACATTTCAGCCTGTATGCCCCAATCCTCGCCTCCGCCTTAATAATTATACCAAGAGGGGGGAGGCTTAGTAGGGTTTCCATGGCTGCAGTTGGAGTGCTTCTAATAGCTCCCATTATACAGAGACATGCTAGTCGCTGGAGTTTGGATAACTCCAGCTCTGCTTTTCTCTGTTCTATTTTTGGCCACCAGATAGTTGAACCGTAGGTTATCATGGGTCTTACCACAGCAGTGTACAACCAGTGTACTATGCGTGGCTGAAATCCCCAATTCTTCCCCACAGCTCTTTTGGTAGCCATTAGAGCCATTTTGCCCTTATTAATCACATTCTGCATATGTGGATTCCAGGTTAGCATAGATAGACATAGACACTCGGTATCAAAAATGAAATTTGTTAAGTGTGTAGTGGTAGTAGTTAGTACTACTGCCGTTTTTATATTTGGTCTGTCTATTTTTTTCTATTATTAATACAAATATTAAAAATATTGTTTCCTATGCTATCTTTAATAGCTCGTGGTTACAAACGAAAATAATTTTACTAAGGGTCCGTGACCAATTCAATATTTACTTCAGTGGTCCGCCCTTAACAAAAGGTTGGGATCCTCTGCTCTAAAATAATAGTTAGACAACTAAAAAGGTCAGTTTTCAAAAAATGGGAATTTTAATATTAAAATTGGCGTATTTGTAAAGCCTTTAAAATTATAGAAATAAAATTTATTGCATTCTATAGGTATTTATGAATAGTCACAATGTACTAAAAAATATCATTTTGTGTAGTATTTCTTTTAGCCCAGAAAACGAAGCTTAAAAAGATGCAAAACTTGGCAATTTTTTCAAAATGCCTAGATTTGCATGAAAATTTGGAATTAAGCTTAAATTACCCTTCTCTTTAAAATCTATATTATGCCGATGGGCGCTCTTTATTTTTTAGGGGTGAAAACTACCCTTTATTGCTAATCCTATAAAACTATATATAACAGCTTAAGTTGAGTAAAATTTGATTCAAGGTTAAAAAGTAGTATTTTGTTTCTTTAAAACATTATTTGAAATATTTCAGCCCTTAAAAATTAACCCTCATTATGATTAAAAACAATTATTTACTAACCCTACATTTTCTCAGTGTTTTGCATGAAAATTTGGGATTAAGCTTAACTTACCCTCCTCTTCAAAAATCTCCATTATGCTGAAGGTTGCTTATTATCTTTTAAACCTTTAAAACTTTGTTTTTTCAAGAGCTATGAGGTCCTATATATTAAAACTGTTTAAAACCCTTACTATACACACACGTTTTAAACGTTTATATCTCACTTAATTTCCGTCATGCAGTGAATTAAAAAAGCGCAAAATATTTGTAATTAAAAAAACTACAATTTGATACCTTAGTAATTTTTACGTATATCCCTTAGTTTTTGAGTTATTTTCAATAGCGGAGTGATTTCGTGAGTCTATCGTGTCGTTTTTTTTTTTTTGGCGTAGAACCAGGTCAAACCAGTTGTTCCTTTGAGTATGTCACCGGGCACATGAAATCGTATTTTACGACATTTTTTTGTGGTCTTGAACTTTTTAAATTAATAAAAAGTGATTTTTTTGAAATTTTAAAAAAATATATTTTTTTCCGTTTCTACCGCCATAACTTTAAAACTATCAAAGATACCAAAAAATTTTTTGTGTCAAATTAAAGCTCACACTGTAGCGCTTTTAACCTTATAAATTGTTTGGGCACAATTTGCACTTACATCCCTTTAAAAATCAGATAAATTGAAAATATATATTTTTTGTATTGAAATTTTTACCAATCGATAAACTTTTTTACTTTTGAAAATATTTTCATACATGCAGCGAAGAAAATATAGCCAATTAATACCAAAAGTTTTTGAAAAAAAAATTTTCCAAGAGCGTATCGTTTGGCAACAGCGATTTTTTTTTTAGGCGTAAAAAATATTATCGGGACCCAATAGCCCCTCATGCGGATAGCGTGCGTGCGTAGTAATAAACATTAGTAGTGGTGGTTGTCGAAATTTAGAGTGTGCTGTATGTATTTAGAATTTTAAAACAATGAAGCTAATTATTTGTAAGAAAATTGTGTATGATGAATACAAATCTGTTTTACAAAGACCTAGAATACAAGGGCTGTTATCATTACTATCAAGTGCTGAAAAAAGGCAGGACAATCTAGCAAAAGAAATTCTGTCAAAAAAATTATATTTTAAAGGGCGAAATTAAAATAAAATATCATAAAGACTGTCGTAAATCTTACACAGATTCTCAAAACTATTATCATAATTTACAATCAGACAGTGGCGCCGGTCCTTCAAATTATTGTGACCCTAAACTTAAATGCGATAGTTTCAATATTAGAAAAATGTGTTTTTTTGCAACAATAGTAAAAATAAAAAAAAACCCAAAAGGTTAAATAAAAAATCTGTTTAAACAAGTAATTTAAATATTATTATGTAGAGATCGAACGCTGTAAGAACAACACCGATACGTCAAGGTCTCATATGGCAAACTAATATAAAACCGTGAACAGCGTTCGATCTCTACCTGCATAGTATAGTTGGTACCTTTCTATTAGTTTATATTTTGTACTAAAACAAAATACGAATTTCAATTTTATCCTTATAAATAATGTTTAGGGTATTTATTTTTTACATAGTACTAAATCTTTTAAGGTAGTAGAATAGCCACCTATCAAAAAAATAATAAAGCTGCGAGAAATAGAAATGACATTAATATGATATCTAAATTACGTGGCTATAAAGATTTATTTGCGTTTGATGAGAAATATCATAAATTATGTTACAAAATCGCACAAAAATAGGAAAACGGTTTCCGAACCTATCCGAAAATAGTTCGACAATATCTACCTCATCTGCGAGTATTGGTAGTGATGTTCAGATAGATCTTTTACTTCCTAAAGAAATGTCCAAAATTTAAACTTTATAGTAGTTATGTAGTACAAGGCTTTATGTCAACCCAAAATTGAATTTCCAACATGTACTTGTGTGAAAGAAGGCCTAAAATGTTGTAAGGAGTGTAAATCTCGTTCCTGCAATAACAGTATTAAACATTTTGAGGCAGAAATGGATTAAATTTACGAAAAATACTAATAATGAAGCAGAAAGGAATAAAACTTCGGTAATAGGTATAATAATTTTATATTAAAAGCTGTCGAGCGCTTTCGACCTAACTAGGCCATCCTCAGGACCGACACTAAAAGTAAGGTAATAAAAAGTTTTTGGAATAAAATAAAAATTATCTCACTTACTTGTCAAAATAACAGGACCTTAGTCAAACGACACAAAACAAATACAAACATTAAATTTGATTAATACTTCAAAATTCACACACAGTTTTAGACAAACATATCAAGACAATAATACAAAATAATCCCAATCAAAAAGGTAAAGGAATTTGCAAAAAACTACAAAAAATAATTTTATTGGTATGCCTATAGGCTGACAATCCAGGCCGTTGTACAAACAGAAACATTTATAGAAAAGTTAATATATTTAGGTAGACGAACTTTTGTGCCTATGTTTAATAAGAAAATTTTGAAATATTGGTTTAAAATTGTACGTGGAATTGACGGGTATTTAGACAATTCGGGCTTATCGAAGAATTCCTTGCTATTTCCAGATCTTCAAAAAGGTTTAGTCTTAATCCTTGGTGGCTAATGTTATGCAATATTTTGCAATTATTTGGTGAAGAAAATTGGTGGTCATTGAACTTAATGTGAAAACCAAACGATGAAGTCGATGGTCGGTTAAGGTGTTCTTTAATCCTGACTTCCAACGGTCTGCAAGTTCTACCCACATAGGTAGCTTGACAAGTGTCACAATTTAACTTATAAACACCGCTCTTTTTGGTGACGTTAATAGTATCTTTATTGTTTACCAAGTTGGAAGACAGGGTGTTAACAGTTTTAAAAGTTACTTTAATTTCATTATTACAGGAATTCAGAATCCGTTCAACTTTATTCGAAAATGAACCCAAATAAGGTAAAGAATAATGAAGCGCCTAAATAACTACTTACATATTACATTTTTGGGCCTGGTAAAGAAAATCACCCACGGCGATTTTTAAATTTGCAATGTAAAATATACTTTAAGTATTATTATTTAAGGCAAAAAAATGCGGATGATGTGGTTTTTACCAAAAAAAGAGCAATACAAATTCTAAGAATTGGTCATTATTTGACATTTTATTTCAACTGTTTACGATTTACATGTAATAAATACATGCACCGCTTTAAGACGTTTACAGTGTGGCTAAACGGAAATATTATTAATTTATAATAAAAAACTTTGTCACTACCATTAAGATAAGTTTCATTAAATCAAAAATATTTGAAATTCGAGCCAGTTACAAATATAATTGGGGAAAATAAAAAGCCGCTTTAACTAACCAGCAGTAATCATGACCGACCAGAACGGCGCAATTATAATAAAAAAAATTACAATTTAACGAGGAAAACCTAACCGGAACTAACCAAAACTAGGTATTAGTTTAAAAGTTGTTATTTGTTAGTTCTGGTTAGTTTTATATAATAAACAACCTTCAATAATAACAAATTATTACAAAAAGTCTGGCAACATTGCTTATTCAAGCAGCATTTAGACATGTCAAAGAACGGCATCGTATCATCTCTTTATATGGAAAAAAAAGGAATAATATATTCCTGTTTAAAAAGGACGTTTAACGAAGCCCTAGTTTATATTTTATGTACTATATTTCTTAAATTTAATTAAAAGACATAAAGCATCCGCAATTTTTTGTTGCTAAAAATGATTCAAAAATAATAAAGTTTTGAATGTATAATCAAAAAATAACAAATCCCGTGGGTGGTTTTCTTTACCAGCAACCAATTAAAAAGTTTAATTAACCTACTAACTAGGTGGGTAATTAATAACAATGATTGATATTTTTTGTATGGGTTTAAAAATCTACCCAGATGGTTTTGGATATTTAAAATTTTCCTTTTCTAAACAACTTAAGCAGCCCTTAGATCTGCGTTTAAACCTGTTGATAAAACTTTAACTACTACACTTCCACCGGACCGTAAGTAAGATCTTTGCAGTCGGCCGGCTCGCTAAGCCAAGCGCGCAAAAATATGAGTTTCGCCGTTAAAAAAATATCACTGACTTAATACTATAACAGGAATCTAAAAAAAAATTGTTTTAAAAACTTTTTTTAAACATTAGCATGTATATATAAATTTTCAATAATAAACTTTTTTCTCGATTGCCTAAAATTACGGTACTAAAAATAACAATTTTGAGTTTCGTACTATTTTAAAAATTTAACAAAAAAAAAATTAACCTGATAGCATGTATATTATTAGAGATATAGCAGTGGAGATGTTAAAAAACGTGTTTTATTGAAAACCGATTTTTTCTGGGTTTTTCGAAATAAAAAAGTTCTCGACCACTAAAAAAATGTCGTAAAAAGTGATTTTGTGTACACAATTACCTTATTAAAGAATCCCACTAAGTCTGGTTTGGTTCTACGCCGGTTTTTTTTCTCGATAACCAAGCGACTTTCCTTCCAAATTTTACTCCACTACAAGAAAAGATCATTTTTTATTAAAATTCTGAAATTTGATTTCCACTTGCAGCTCCATTTTTTTCAAAATTAGGCAATTTAAAACGGTTAAAATTTTAGAATGCATTTACGATACATAAATAAAGCGAATTGAAAAAGGGGGCTACGACTCTTTTTAATAAGGGTGGTAATTATGGGGTTGTTTTCAAAGATTTTTGTACTCAAAAAATTTTGGTCTAACCTATATATGATATTTACTTAAAAAAAAGAAAGGTGTTTGCCAATGCTTGAAAAAAGTTATTAGTTTTTCTCGAAAAATACGTAGATTTTGCGTTATTTGCCTTTGAAACCCTGCAATTTTGTGTTTGATGAATTACAGCTAACCTTTAACAAACCACAACTTGGTTTGTTTTGGTCCCACAGCGGTTAACATTTAATTCGTTTTTTTAAAGCTACAATTTTGTTTTTAATATCATGCCGAAGGGCGCCTTTACCTTGGAGATGGTTGCCCAACCATCTCGGGGGTGGAAATGTTTAAAAATATTTTGACCACAGAAATCGAAAGAAAAATGATTTTAAGCAAAAAATGTTGTATGCATTTTTTTTATAAAATTCATACTTATCGAGTTATTTGCAAAAAACCGATTAAAAACGTCGAAAAACGCCGATTTTCGATCGCGAATAACTCGAAAATTATGCATTTTACAAAAAAATGCATACAACATTTTTTGCTTAAAATCATTTTTCTTTCGATTTCTGTGGTCAAAATATTTTTAAACATTTCCACCCCCGAGATGGTTTGGCAACCATCTCCAAGGTAAAAGCGCCATTCGGCATGATATAAATTTTGATTCTTGGACTATTTCCTACCTACTGTCAAAATTGCAAGGCATTCTATGCATTTTGAAAAAATTGCGAGGCAAAATGGTTCATTTCCTGGACTATTTTGTTCTCACAAAAAATCTTATGTTTACAATTTGATCTTTTTGTGTAAGTTGTTGTAGTAGATATTTTAACCGTAAAGGGAACTTAAAAATTACATTAAGATGTTATATTTTTACCAAATTAATAAATATTACCAAGAATATTTTGGGTTCAGGGTTATTAAAAAAGAAATATAGGCTTTATTACCAATAAATATGTGAATAAAAAATGCGAATTGCCTATAGTTCTGAAAAATAACTATAAGTAACCTTTTGTAAATTCTTGATTTTAAAAACAAACTTTTTATTGTTCAAAATTATGATTATCTAGAGATTATTGCCTGATGGTGTCCATTTGGTATGTGGTAAGCTGAACTACTCCCATTAATAGTCCAGTAACTGAAGACCTGAAAGTACCCAAAGCTTTCGAGCGAGAAATAGTTATCACGATTCCGACGTGGAAACCCGCTGAAAATGGCCCCCCAAAGTCCCAAAAATGAGTTTCCCGCGAATATCTGCCAAAATATGGGAATTAGAGTATTTTTGTTCAGAAAAAAAATGAAGATCACCTCGAAATCTATAAAACTAGTCCTTCTAGAAAAATCACAAAGGACCCAAACTCATATGCAATGATAGGTACGGTCTTTCCCATTCCGATGAACTTTGAATGATTAAAAAATGTACATTATTGTCCGAGTAATGGAACAATTCGTCCGCCCGCTTATAAGTGAATCCATGAAGATAGCGGCATTCTAGAGGTAGAGCGGCAGCTGAAATGAGGGGACTTTTGGATCCCGTTATCTCGACTATCGATTTTTCGAAAAAAAAAAAATAAGGCGGTCTTCATTTTTGTCTAAACAAAAATACTCCAATTCGCATATTTTGTCATCTGTTCGCGGGAAACCCATTTTTCGGGCCTTGAGGGGCCATTTTCAGCCCTTTCTCACCTGTTAATGTTGATAAACTTTTTTTCGCTCGAAAGCATCCCCGAAAACCTAAGAATTGCGCCACAAGGGAAAACTGTACAGATTTATCTACAGCTTTGTCCCTTAATTTACTGGACTATAAGGTCTATGCAATGTCATCCAGACGTGACCCACCGTTTAACATGGGTTCCGAACCATACCCAACGGCACACGGTGTTCACTATCGGTCCTTCATTCAATTACTAACCGTGACGGCGGTGTATTGGCATTATTTTCTATGGCACGACGCAACCTTAGAAAAATATATTTTAAATCACGGAAGACAATGCTCCAACGATTTGCACATAAAAGGGTAGACATTTTCTCCTGCCTTATGAAACCACCAGGGCCGTATCTAGGTATGGCCGCGCCTCGGCGGCTTAACATTTGCGCCTCCCCTCAGACACGGGTGGTTTGGGGGAGTATACCAGGTGGTGCATTTGTTAAAGTTGCATACCTGCTACATACCTTAATGAATCCCCAGTAATAAATAAAATGTCTTGTCAACTTTTTAATTCACGTGTTACTTTGTATTAGTTATTTCAACATGTTTTACAGTATTGAAGAGAAAATAATGATTGTAATCATTTAATAAAATAAGTAATTACATTGAACTACAAAATGAGATTTTTACATAATGGAACAATTTTATAGGAAGGTAAAAAACACTTAAAAACTGTCTAAAATACGTTTTAACACAACACATTGAAACTAAAAGCTAATGTTTTTTAATTAGATGCTCAAACAGACCTCCGTTTACTGCTAAGCAATATCCTAAACGGTTATAAAATTCACTTCTTACATTATGAAGTTGAAATGCCGATAGTCGATCGCACGCCGCTGAAATTGAAAATTTTAATTCTTCTAAATTTTGATAACTCAAATTTGTATAAATAACATTTTTGATACGACCCCAAAGGAATAAGTCGTTTGGCGAAATATCAGGAGACCTAGCTGGCCAATTTATGGTGTAATTTGATCCTATAGTGAGTCCATTGAAAACATTTTGAACATATTCCCTTACTTCTCGTGAATTGTGTGCAGGACAACCATCCATTTGAAACCAAATAATGTCTTGATTGTCATGTGCAACTCTTCAATGCCGGCCCCACTTGATTTTGTAATAGTTTTAAAAAAGTTTCGTTCCCAAATTGTGATTCAAGAAAAAAGGTCCAATAATCCGATGTCCAAATATACCCGCCCAAACGTTTACCTTTGAGGGTGTTGAGTCCTTGATGTTTTGAACGTTTGGTTCATTGTTTAATGAAGGTGCATTCGTCACTAAAACAAATATTGCGTAAGAAGTCCCTATCGTTATTCGCCCTTTCCATAACTTCAAAACAAAAAACTACTCTTCGGATCTCATCGCCTTCCCTTAATTCCTGATGTTTGTACGGGTGATATTTATATTTCTTTAATTTGCATAGTACTGTGCTGTGATTTTTTCCTACAACTTTGCCAAGAAGCCTGGTGCTTATTCCTTTATTTTCTTCTATATGAAGTAAAACATCTAAATCGGCATTATTTTCTTGAGCACTTCCATAGAGTACATTATTATTTCGCTCTAAGCAGTTGCATTTATTAATAACAGTACCTTTTGTCTCAAACTTATAAACGATATTTTAAATTATTGTCTTACTTGGAGTGTGTCTGTCAGGAAAAAACGTAGAGAACATGGCGGATACTCTTCGATAACTATTTTCCATATAATACCATTTAATCATTGTTATTTTCTCTTCAATACTGTAAAACATGTTGAAATAACTTATACAAAGTAAAACATCAATTAAAAAGTTGACAAGACATTTTATTTATTACTGGTGGATTCATTAAGGTATGTAGCAGGTATGCAACGATTTTACAAATAGTTTTTTTTTTAAATAACTTTTAATTACCTTATCAGAAAAAAAAAGAAATTTAGAATCTGAGCTAATCTTATCAACGTTTTCAAAATAGTCATTTTGTTGTAAATTCAATTCAATTTACAACAAAATACAATTTTGTTGTAAATTCAATAGGGGAACCAATATTTTCATGTATCAAAATTTACATGGGATTTCTTATGGCCAGTCTGGCGATGCACCACCCGGTAGAATACCCCCCAACGAAAAGAAGGTTTTTTCTCGGTAATTTTACAAAATTAAAGTGCAAGTTGTATGTTTAAAGTTTTTTGATCCGATAATTTCGTTTCTTTAAAATACCAATTTGGTGGTAAAATTTGTGTCAAATTCTATATTTTCTTTATATGAAAATATTAGCCTACTCTTTGAATGAGACATGATTTACATAAAATAACTGTTTGTATCTGACTAAAAGAATTGAAATATAAGTTAGCTATACATCCTTATTTGCGGATGATTAAACTTAAAAATAACTAAAGGAAGTCTTTAAGTTGGAAATTTGTTTTAAAATTGTTCTGTTTAATTTAATTATTTGATTAATTTTGTCAGCAAAAAATAATAATAATATGAATACGGTATTGACAACTGATATAAAAAAATATTTTTCATGGCCGATTTTGCGCCCCCCAGGTAGCTGCGCCCTTGGCGGTCGCCCATCTCGCCACCGCCTAGATACGGCCCTGGAAACCACATGCTGAATATTGAAACGTCTGAATACTTGTCGCCATAGGCGTGCGCACAGTGGGTGCTGTGGGTGCCGTGGCACCCCCACTAGTCTGAAAAAGATTACTGTATTGATAGGGTTTGATTTAAAAATTACACGCGAACGCACCTTCTCGAAAATGAGTATGGTAAAATCAAAATTAAGATCCACAATGCGCCAAGAACGTTTAGAAAATCTCCTGGTGTAGAGTTGCCGCGAGACACGAGATACGAGATGTCTCGTCTCGTCTCGAGAGCATTTTGTGTCGAATTTCGAGACGAGACGAGATAAAATCCTTCGAGACAAGCTCGAGACGAGACGAGACATCTCGAATTTTAATGACTTAAAATTTAAGTGAACTAACTGTAATAAATCTCCAACAATATATTTCTAGTTCTTAAAAATTATACAAGGTTGTTTAAGATTTAGTGTTACAAACTTCGACAGCAGTTGGATCTTGCAAAAATAAGTTTCTATAAACATAGGTCAAGAAATGCATCGTTTCAGAAAAACAGGGTGCTAAAAAAGAAGCTAAAATAAATAGCTTTAAAAAGTATATAACCCTGTGGTTTTATTATTTTTTAATTATTTTGAATATTTTACTCATGTACATATTTTCCCATAAGAGAAGTGGTATTATGGAAAAATTACAGCGGAAATGCCACGTCGTCTAGGCAACTTGGTTTTTCCATTTACTGTCAAATTGACAATACGAAATTTTTAAATAATAATGACGGTTTGTTAAATTATTATTTATTTTAAGTTAATAAACGTTATCTACGTTTTTGATTCGTGAAATATTCTCCCTAAACTCGTGCTTTAAAATTAACCAGATATTTTTTTGCTTATGCGTGTTTTCTTTAAAAATTTTACTCGTCCCTTGGATTCGTGAAATTATGAGAAAACACGCTATCGTGAAAAATTATCTCTAATTTTTAAGCACTCGATAAAACAACTTAAAATACAACTATTTTGTCTCTTGATTTTTTTTTAATTTTGCTTCGCTTTTAAGAAAAAAATTAAAACCGATTCTTTATACCCTTTTGAAAGTAGGATGCTCTCTCGAAAACTCAAATAACGAAAGTTGTATTTTAAGTTGTCTTATCAAAATAATTGTTTTAAAAATTATACAATTAAAGATTCTTTTTAACTGTAGGACCCTGCGTATTTCTAATTTCGAAACGATGCATATCCGAACTTAGGTTTATAGAAACTTTTTTTGCAAGATCTAACTGCTGTTAAAGATTTTAAAACTGTTGCTCAAACACCCTGTATAAATATAAGAAAAATGTCTATAAAACATTTTACCTGTGTTTTGTAATAGAGTTTATAACTTATGTTCCATTATCTTTTAGATTTTTTTTTGTAGACATTTCTATGTCACTTATATGTTCTATATTTTTAATTTAAATAAAAAAAAATTATTAGGTTCATTATTTTATTTTTAGTTGCATATTATGAGTGTCCGTAAAGTTTGAAACCATTAATTTTTTGAGAAAACTACACAATTTAAAAAAATAGCTCAATCACGTCAACTTTTATTTTACAAGGCGTGTTATGAAAAAATATAAGCATTTATACCGGGTGTTCCATTTTTAAAAAATATTAATTCACCTTCTTACTTCTTACAAGCTTCAAACACAAGAATGAACTAAGGAAAAATGTCAAAACATTTTAAAAAGGCAACAGCTCTATAGATCTTTAAATAATAAAAAATATGCAAAAACTATTGCCGCATCCCGAATAAAACGGTGTGTCGGCAAAGTATACAGGCGGCGGCACTTTTTGATGCCTATGCAGAGGGTTGTTTTTAAATGTTTTTCTGTTAGTTGAGGATTTGGCGCTATTATGTTTTAAAAAGTTTTAATTTAAATTAAAAACAATGCATCTTTCTTAAAATACATACCAGTTTGCAGCAGATTTTGCAATTAGTTTGTAGGTATATAGTGTACAGGGTGAGTCAACGATGGCGAGGAGTAAGTAATTTAATGCTTTGAATATAAGATGTGTAGATAATGTTTTATGTAGGTATTAGGTATATGGTTAAATAGTATATTAAATTTTAAAGATATTTTGAATTAGACAGGGCACGTCCATAAAGTATTAGGGTGCTACAAAAGTTTTTTTTAATTTAAAATAGAATACCTATACCTACTCATATTTTTACAGTTTTGCATTCTATTTATTTATTTTTAGAAATTCCTATACCTACTTTATATTCTATACCCAGAAACTAACGTAGGTATAAGAATATTGCCATTTAGGATAGTTTGGGTATACTTAATTATTATGGAAAAGTTAAAAATTGGTAAAAAAATTAAGAATGAACATTTCTAGAATTAAACATTGGAATTAATAATATAATGATAAAATATGTTTGTTGCATTTAAAAAATATGTCTATTTATCACTACCTTGTGCACTGTGCAGACATAAAAATTCATTTAAAAAATGTCTAACATGTAACTAAAAATAAAAATCGACGGGTCCAAGCATTTTTATTAAACTTCTGAACTAATTTCTATTGAAATTATCCTATACATTAGGTACTAATGCACTGTATATTGAAATTAATTTAATTCAAATAAACCAAAACAACTCGAAACAAACGAGACGAGACGAGACGAGACAAACGATTGTCTCGTCTCGTCTCAACCCTTGTCTCGTCTCGTTTCGAAATATATTATCTCGAAATTTCGAGACGAGACGAGACAAGGCTTTATCTCGTCTCGTCTCGCGGCAACTCTATCCTGGTGCCATTTGTGAAACAGGAATTAGCAGCAAATATTGATATAATTATTATTATCTCGGCACCCACACCAGCTTTACCCTGCGCACGCCTATGCTTGTCGCGAGAAATTTTCCCATTGTGAGGGGCAATATCTACTTGAAAAATCAAATTAAAATGTTCTGTTTCCATAATTTATTATTTAAATGTAATACCTAAAAAAGCTAGTAAGATTTTGCATTGAGTGTATTTTGATTAACGTCGGCCGATAAGTGCCTCTTTTCTTGGTTAGTTCTGGTTACTACTAAACAATACTAGTTCTTAGTTTTGGTTAACCAGAACTAACCAGAACTGGTTCTTAGTTTTGGTTCTGCTAGTTCTGGTTAGTAGTAAACAAAACTGACTGGTTA
Source organism: Listronotus oregonensis (assembly GCA_019359885.1). Lineage (NCBI taxonomy): Eukaryota > Metazoa > Arthropoda > Insecta > Coleoptera > Curculionidae > Listronotus > Listronotus oregonensis. Next base: position 190,379 of record JAHBCN010007174.1, on the reverse strand, counting down.
CTACTCAGTGGCGGCTCTAGGATTTTGATTTTTTTAATTTAAAAGAGTGAGAATGGTACCCACACTAAATATATACTGTTCTATTTGCCTAAAGGGAAACACTTTGGTTAAAGAAAAAAAAATGGAATTAGCGAAATAAGTTGATTTTTTGGGCCCCCCGGGAAAAATTGAACTTTCAAAAGCAGGTGCTCTATTTGATTTTTTTCCCGTGAATTTGATTAAATTTTGTAATCAAAAAAAATTTGTTCACTCAACAATTTTCGTATGCAAATATTAAAGATGCCTTTAATTTTAAGGAAAATGCAGATATTTTTTCGTAATTACTGCTAACTAGAACTAACCACGACCAAAGTTTAGATGGTGTTACTAAACTGCAAACTGAAACAAACAACATCGACACGATAACGCCAAGACACAGGAGATACTGTCCGTCCTACTAGTGACAAAATCAACTGCATTCAGACGCTGCCATATCTATCATTTGTTGTCTAACGCAGGAGAGAATGTCTCCCCTGTCATGAGCAAATCGTTGGAGCATTGTCTTCCGTGATTTAAAATACATTTTTCTAAGGTTGCGACGTGCCATAGAATACATGGCCCAGGAATCCCAACGGCCAAATAATATTTATTTTAACTTTTTCTAGGCTCTTGTAACAGATAGCACAAAGAGATTAAAACCAGATCAAATCAAATCACATGTAGTATTCAAAAGTACCAACTTTGACACATTGAGGGATCAGGTGCCGCCTTACGTGCCTAAAATAGCGTCCATTGAGGATACCAGCAATTTCACCGATGTGCAGGCAAAAAAACGGCATCCTAGTATTGAGAATTTCAAGAAGAGGGCGCAGTTCTCGGGGAAAAATTTGCCGTTTGTGGGTGAGTGATAATAAAAAAATATTTTTCTGAAATTTAGTAATTTTTTTTTTATCCTAAAATGAACAAAAAGTAAAAATTAAAGTAATTATACATTATTGGTATTATAGAGATAGCATGTCAAGGATCCAAATAAATTTTTTTCTTGGTACCTTAGCTAAGCTTTCTTTATTTAATTATAATTGATATTAATCTCTCTTTTAATGTCATTTTATTGTTGGGAGCCTAATTAAATATGTTCTCAGTATACACATTTTTGGGTTTAACTTGAAATTTTGATATATAGATGATATAGAATTTGAAACTAGGGCTTATGGCATTTTATCAGAAAAAAGTCGATCCTATTAAGATAAAACAAGATCATCTACGATTAATTAATTACGAAATTACGATCACAAATTGTACCTTTAAATGATGTTACGTCAGAAAGTAAAAATATAAATTGTGGTGTTTCTCAGGGTTCTGTTCTTGGATCTTTATTATTTTTGTTATATGTAAATGATTAAGCTTTACTTGATATAAAAGGAAAATTTACAATTTTTCTGGATGATACAACTATTTTATGGAATAACAAAAATACAAATTCACATTATGATGTAATTGAACATGATATTTTAAAAATCAATTCATGGTGTAACTCTAACTTGCTTTCTTTTAATATAACTAAAACGAATATCTTAGCATCTAAATTTACTCAATAACATATTTTGCAATGAGGAAATTATAACATCCTTTCCATGTACTAACATTTTAGGAATTTATGTCGATGTTAAACTGAATTTCAAAGAACACATAAAAAAATATATAGTAAACTTGTATCTATTTGTTAAGTAGTACTCTCTCGTGGATTAAAAGTCCATTTTGAAATCACTTATTTCGCTTTAATTGAATAAATTTTAAGATATGCCATTTTTTTGGGAAATTCTTATTAGTATTAGATACTTATACTTATAAGATATTTCTATAATTAATTTATTTTTTTCATCATTACCGATACAAAAGTTAGGCTAGAGATCAGGGGTGGATTTACGCAAAGGCTAAGTAGGCTGAAGCCTAGGGCGGAAAATTATGGGCGCCAAATTTACGATTAATTTATAAACATGTAATCGTAAATTTTAATGATATAATTAATGATTTTCCAGAAAAAAAGGTTTAAAGAAAAATGTTAGTATAGGGTTTTGCCTATAATTAAATAATATATAGTTAAAAAAAAGACTTATTTTATTCTAACATTTTAATTTATACATTTATATTCAGTGTTTTTCTTGCAAAAGAGAGCAATTCGATATATTTGTAAAGCTATATCAAAAGACTCATAAAAACCATTATTTATATCTGCACGCGAAGCTGGAAAGAAAACTTGTGCTTTTTATCTCGCACCCTGCTGGTTCGTACAGCGCCGGCGAAAGTTGCTTCTATACCTCAAGTCCAAAATTTCTGTCAATAACGCATCGCTCGCCTTTAGAGTGCCCCGGGTTGTGCGGCATCAGGGGAATCAATTCCAGTGGCGTGTGCATTTCAGAAAATAAATGATAAAATTTCGTCAAATCATGAAAATATTTTGTATAAGCAAAAATTATTTTCTCACATTTTCATCAACCCTTTAAATTGTTATTATTCGGATTAATAAAAATTTAAATTTTTTTGCTAAATTTTCAACACTTCCTATTATGAGGTCATAAAACACAAATTTTTTGGCGATTTCTCATAGTTTTTACAAAAAAAAAATATATTTTTTACTTTCAAAAAAATTGCAATTTTTCTACATGAAAAAAATAATAAAATTTCAGTTTAAATTAAAAAAGACGTAAAAACAGAACGATAGACAATCCAAGTTACACCGACTTGCCAATTCACCACCGATCTTGCAAATTCAAATTTTGCACGCATTGCTTCATCAAAAATATCCACTATATAAGGAACACGAAAGCCCTGAAATCATCAGCTTGTAAAATTCAATAACTATTTCGGGTCTTTCGAGTTCCATATTTAGTGGATATTTTTGATCAAACATTGCGGGCCGAGCGAAGCAAGATCCGCATACCTTATAGCAATGTCATAAAGAAAAAACTATTACAACTTGGCAACAGGTCAACATTTTTAGAATTTCGAGTTGAATTCGGACTTAAACGTTTTACCTATTTTTTATTGAAAATTAAGGTTTTTTTCCGTTCTTTTTGAGTGATTTTTTTTAATATTAAAATAGAGTTTTTTATATATGTGGGAGTGTGCAAAAAATAGCGAAAAAATCGCATTTTCCAGTTATCCGAATAATTACTAATATTGTTTATTTACCTTTTAAAACTCTGAATACCGTACACGAAAAAACTTTTGTTAAAGTTGCACATATCTCTCCAGCATCCAAAGTGCTTCTTGGTTAATATTCATAGTTTACTGAATTAAATTAAAAAAAAAAACAAAAATAAAAAAAAATTTTTCCCTTTTGTTTTAATTAAGCAATTAAAATTTAACCTTAAAAAAGTCTGTTTTCAAGTTGTAAACTAAGGGGGATGTGTGTTGCCACATTTATTGTTTTCTCGATAACAATGTTTTTAATACATATTGGCGTGCTTTTTAAATGCTATCGCTGGCTGGTAATTATTTCCCCGAATTATGACAACGTGGCGATAAAACTTTTGCCGGTTCACTATTATTTGAGCGGAAAAGTATATTATAGGCTTAAAAATCATTTACTAGTGTTAGATTTTTATTCAGCCGCTTCGTCGGTTGGGTGGCCGGTATTAAATGAGTCACTGACAGAAATTTTGGACTTTAGATATAGTAGGTATAATGCGTAAAGGTTTTAATAGCGCATGAATGGTTGTGACTTCGAACTAAAAATAAAATAGGAAGTTAGAAGTTTCTCATCTTCAAAGTTATTTTTCATTTTTATTTCATATTATTTGCCTGCATAAACGCCTTTATGGGAATAGCCTATATTCAACTTTTTATGTTTATGTGTTATTTGTCTGTATAAGCAACCTTTAGAAAACACCATGACCTAAAATAAAACGCCCTGTATCTCGAAACAAGTGTTTGCCGACATATTTTTATGAAAAGTTTTTTTAATAAACTTGACATAATAGGTCTGTTTGGTATTCAGAAATAGTTTACACTATTTTACACTTTTTGTACACGCCTAGTCCTAAATTCACCTTGGATCAGAGAACTTTACGTAAAAATGGTGTACACTATTTCTGAATAACAGACAGACCTATTGTGCTATGTAATATACCGGGTGATCCAGGAGGGTGGCTCACCCCCTTTTTTACATTTTTTTAAGATAGAAAAACAAAACTTGGGGATATAAAATTATGTCAAATTTCACGTTTTTTAATAAGTCACGCGGCTTTCGGTGACTTCCGGTTTCACCGGAAACGGCCTCAACTTCCGATTTTCAAATGAGACATTCTGTGTTTTTACATTTTTGGATTTACGGGAACATTCTACGTCCAACAGTACCACGTCAAATTTTGACAGCTTTGAAAAAAATACATACATATTAAGTTGTCAAATATTTTTATTCTAAAGTTTATAAAAAAAGCAAAAATGTCAATTTTTCAATAAAAACATTTTTTGAAAAATATTTAAAAAGCCAAAAATTGGTATTTTTTTTTTTTAAATTATTTGTCTTTACACTAAGAATATGAAAAAACAATACTATAATATGCTAAACTTAAAGGAATGCATTATACTGACGAAAAACTTTAAAAAATACCCATTTTTTTATTAAAATTAACACCCTCTAAAAGATTTAAAAATCCGCCGTAAAATAGAACAAAATAATAATAAAAAAATATGTTAATATTTTTATTTTTTGAATTTTTTATGGCCAAAAGTAGGTAGGACCGCGATGCTAAACAAATATCAAAAAAATATTCATTTTTTTTGATCTAGATCGAAAACAAAAAATGACAAATTAAAAGCTGTCAAAATTTGACGCAGAATGTTCCCAGGAATCCAAAAATATAAAAATATACAGTGTGTCTCATTTGAAAATCGAAATTTGAGACCGTTTCCAGTGAAACCGGAAGTCACGTGACTTGCCAAAAACGTTAAATGTGACATTATATAATAACCCAAAGTTTTTTTTTTATGTTAAAAATGCAGAAATAAAGGGGGTGTACCACCCTACAGGATCACCCGGTATATGTTATGAACAAAGTATCAAAGCATAAATAAAGCTATCTGAATGATCCACTAAAATTTTGGTTTTTTATTGTAAAGTAAATTTTGATGAATAAGGATAATTTTTTGCATTTTTTGTGGTATTTACCTTCCAAACAAAATTACTATCTTTAAACCTTTTTTTGCATATATTTATAAAAGGTGGATTGTTAGATTATACGTGTGGACAAATAATTTAACTTAGAAGTTCTGAAATTACCATATCAATCTTTAATAATTCAATTAAATAAAATCAGCAAAAAATGGCGAAGTGAGTGGGTCTTTTTTTTAATACATTTCATAGTGATAATAATTTTGAAGTGTGTGTGTTTCATTACGTATGTAAAGAAGTTTGTAAAATACATCTAGGTAAGTTGTTAATTTGTAAGAAATAAAAAGTAACGAGTAGTTTTTTTAAGGATTTCGTGCCCCCTGTTATTCTTACCTATGTTTGTCACTAACGTTTTACTCAAAAACGTGTTTAAATGGGAAATTTAAAATTTTTTTTTCCCGTTAAATTTTAAAAATAAATTTTTTTTTCTCTTTAAAAGGGAAAATTTTATAAAGAATTAAAAAGGCAATTTTTCTTTATTTTTTTCGTTTGGGGTTTAAAAGTTTTATTTTTTTTCTTTAACATTTTCTACAATATAGGCAATTTTCTTTTCTTTTTCGGAAATTTAATTATTTTTTCCAAGATTTTTTAGGGGAAAATTTCAAAACTCTAATTTAGAATCCTTTAAAGTATTTAAAATTTTTTACAAACCAAATTTTAGCTTTCTAAGTGCCATAGGTCACGAGGAATTACTAAAGGCCTAAAATTCACTATTTTTAGCCTTTTTCGAAAATTTGATTTTTAAAAATTTTAAGCCGGAATCAAATTATTTATACTATTTATAACATTTTCTAGTGTATATAAAAAAATATTTTGTTACCCAAACCATTTAACTTTTATTTAGAAACCATTTCCGTTAATGTAGGCTCTTTAAGCAAGTTACTCAAAAAAATATTTGTCTGCTATGATCGGTAATATTGCGTGTCAAAGCTTGTGATTCTGAAAAAATTGTAAATTTTGATCCTCCAGTACAGATTTCTATCAACTCCGAATCGCACAAAAATTTAGGAGGACGTATTGTTCTATATTTAGAATAAGCCCTCGAAGGGATTTTCTTGGCCCGAACTTCTACACTTGTCTATAATTAAATAAACATTAGTAAAATCGATAGAAGTTGAAATCGTTTAATTCAATATTTTGATTATAACTTAAAAAGTATTAGATTTATATAAATAAAAACTTATATAACTTAAAATAAAGACTTTGTAAAAATACATATTTTTTATTAAATAATATTTCGTCTATATTTTATAGTTTTTAAGATATTAAAGCTTAAAATTTAAAAAAGAATCGGTGATTTTTATTGATTTTATAAAAAATATTTATATAACTTTTATATAGATAATTTGAAAAGCTTTATTTTTGTTCAAAAATTTTTTTTTGTATCTCCTCCTATAGTTTTTGGGATATTAACTATTTTTTTTAATTTTAAAACGTCAATATCTCAAAAACTATTAGAGATACACAAAATTTTTATCACAGAAATTGTGTATTTTTTTAAGATCTTCAATTTAAGTAATATAACTTTGTATATATAATTTTTGAGTTATCATTAAAAAATCGCAATTTCGAGATTTTTTCAAGGTATACCTAAAAAAAAAAAAATTAAAAACTTTTTATTTTTGGATTTTTTCTGCAAATTTTACTTGATTTGGGATTCAAATGAATGAAATAATGATTTATAATGAAAAACATAGAAATTGTAATATTAAAACAATAATTTGATTACCATTTTGACAAAAATTTTTGGTCAAAATCACATTTTCGTTTATATCTCATTTAATATTTATTCCAACAAAAATATTTATATAACTTTTTAAAGGGACCATTTAAAATATCTTGTTATTTGTTATATATTTTTTTTGTATTTTATATAGTTTTTGAAATGTTACCGATTTTTTTTTTAATTTTAAACTTCAATATCTCAAAAACTATAAAAGATAGAAAAATTTTATTAAATGAAAAATAGATATTAATAATAAGTCTTTATTTCAAGTTATATAATTTTTTTGTATAAATCTAATACTTTTTGAATTATAAAGAAAATATTAAATTTAATGATTCCAATTTCTATCGAATTTACTAATGTTTAATCAATTATAGAAAAGTGTAGAAGTTCGGGCCAAAAAAATTCCTTTAAAGGCTTATTCTAGATAAAGAACTATGCGTCCCTCTAAATTTTTATTCGTTGGAGGTGAAATTGGGCTGTGGGGTCCCAAAATTTGCAAATTTTTCAATTTTTTTTTTTGCGTTACTCGCTTGAAGAGCATACATCAACGGAAAAAACGAGCTATAGTGAGAAAGGATCGTTTAAAAATTGAATTTGGGGTCAGTTGAAAATAGTCATTTTACTGATTTTTTTTAACTACGTTCTAAATAAAAGTTAAATGGTTTATGAAACCAAAATATTTTTTTATACATACTAAAGGATGTAATTAATAAAACGTAGTATAAATAATTCAATTTCGGCTTAAAGTTTTTTGAGAAATTTTATAGTCAATCTATTCTGAATTGCATCACCATAAAAAAGAAATCTGAACAAACAGTCACCGGTTTCTTTGTGAATCATGGGCGGCGCGGCGTAATACATATTTAAAAATGTTTTATGCTAAATTAATAATTTAAACCTAAAGAAACTATTTATTGAGTTTTTATTTATTTAAGCTTTTTTTTAATACACATGCTGATTTGTCACTCATATTTTTTTATTACAATGTTTTTATCAAATTAAGTTACTTTTTCTGTTGTCTGGGAAATTCACATTTCGACCACTTTACCACGACTTTTTAAAAAGTTTTTATATTCTTAAAATCTAGTTTTAAGTTTTTTTTTATCTTGGGACAGCCCACGAAGGCTGATGCCTAAGTACTAACGTACCGTGGGTGTCTTCAGTGTGGTGAGAGGGAGTTTGTTCACACGGGACTTAAAGTATGTACTTACCATGATTGTCACAGAATTCAATGCATCAGAAAAGGTTTGGTTGCACCAGAAAAGAGTTTTATCGAAGTTCTTTTAAGTTCTATTTTATATTTACACCAAAAAAAAATAATTTACAAAAAACAAAGAACCATTTACACTATGGGAAACCGTCACTGTCGGACTCGACATTAGAACTGGAATCACAGTGGGGTTGAATAATAATAGGAGCGACTTTAGGCAAAATGGGATATTGATCTTCAGTTTTGATGACATGTGTGACACTATTCTTCCATTCGTCCCTGCTAATTTCACAGACTATTTTTCGAATGAGATCGAGTACCGCCCCACTGGATGTTGGTGACCTGTTAAGCTGTTTTAATCGTTTTTTTAGAATAGCCCAAATCAATTCTATAGGATTAAAAATGCAATAGTAAGGAGGTAGTCGTAAAAGTGTATGACCATGTGTAGCGCATAGTTCATCTATGATATATTCATTTTTAAAATTACACGATTTTATAGTTTTAAGTAACTCTCGCTTTACAGGAATTTTTTTAGGAATTGCAATGCCTTTACTTCTCATAAATAATAAAATGTCATCTTTTTTGGTGCTGGTGTTTGGTATTTTATTTAAAATACGGGAGTGATATGACGCATTGTCCATGACAATAACCGAATTTGGCTGAAGATTTGGTAAAAGCTGTTCTTTGAACCATTTCTCGAACAAATCTGCTGTCATATCCTCGTGATAGTCCGCTGAAGACTGAGCAATGTTCTTGGCTGAGAGCAGCAGCGCATTTGGTACAAAGCCATTTTCACTCCCTGCATGCAAAATGATAATTCTCTTTCCTCTTGAGCAAGGCGCATTTAAACAACAATTTTTTGAGTCATCCACCCATCCACTGCGAACAACATCGTGCGTATCGAACCATGTCTCGTCTAAGTAGACTATAGGTTTGTTTAATTCACGACATTCTTTTATTTTTCGAAGATAATCTCCACGCAATCGAACTATTCGCTGAGATTCCATTATAACCATTCTGTTATCTAGTTTTTTGTGTTTAAAACCACAACTTATTAAAACATTACGTAGTGTTTCTAGACACTTGTAGTTATAACTTGAATACTCTTTTAATTTTTCCTGAATCATTTGTAATGTTGGAACGGTATTCTGTTTGTAAAAACCATACACAGTCCGCCGAATAACATCTCTGTCGCCATCTTCAATTTTCGTAAGTTTTCCTTTGGTTCGTTTTCGTTTCACTCCATGATCAATTACATCCCCTTCCTTAATCACACGAAAAATTGTAGCATGTGACAATTTAGTCAGTTCACAAATTCTTTTAATAATGTACCTACTAGAGTTTTCTACATTTTCCCCCTTTAAACACTCATAAATATTCAAAACAAGTCTTTGGCACTGAACATGTAAATCTTTGTTTTTAAATTCGGGATATTCATATTTAACACTTCTTGTAGCTCCTTCGTTAGTTTCGAAAGGTCTCCAAAAGGCCATCTTAATATCTTAATTTTAATAGTTAAAATTTAGAAACGAAAGTAAAGTTTTAAAAGAAACATAGACAATCCACAAATATCCACAAACGCCACCTATGCATTTAGAACTAACATCTGCAGGTGTTCAGAAACACGTGGCGCTTCGTCAGGTCGGTCTATATGGTCAGCGCAAATAATTATAAGAAATCGCGTTCCGACGTCCAGTATTTTATTTGTGCGATTGTTTAACTTATACCGGAACTAATCAGTAATAATATGCTATTTACTTCTTATACTTTATTTACATGAAAGCAAGTAATACCGATCGGTCCTGGTATAAGGGTTTAAAATAAAGTGAATCAATTCAGAATAGATTGACTTATACATCTTATTAAATTAAAATTGGAATATACCTGGGGGTTCATTAATTATGTCTCGATTCCAGTGGAGCTTTTTTGGAGCCAATATCTCCGAAGAGGACGCCTGTCTATACGAAAAAAGTTTAGTTTGGAGATTTTCCACATTTTTCCGGACACCCTGTAGATCAGAGGCCTACTGTTAAACTTCTTTCCTCAGTGATTCTAACACTAACTTCTTAGGTTTCACTTTTACGCATGATCCAAGCAATATGTTTGAACCGAACTTCCAAAGGCGTTCTTTGCAGAAAAATGAGGTAGTAGAAGGTCTAAAAGCCGAGGTAGAGACTTTGAGAATGAAGATTTCGAAGAGCGGAGATTTAATTCAAGAAAGGGAAAGTTTAGAGAAAAAACTAGAGGAAAAAAGTAGAAAACTGGAAAGCATCGAGGCCCTGAGGGATAAGCTGGAAAAAGATTTGGCTGGTAGCATAGCGGAGAGTGCGGTAAGTATAGTCGGTTTGTTTTTCTATTTAAATGTGTAAATTAATTTTAGCTTTATTAGTAGTAGTCAAAGCTGGGTAGGAATCAAATTATTTTGCAATAGAATCCAGGAATTGATTACTTTTTAAAGATCCGAAGGATGGAATCGATTACTTTTTAAAAAAAGAATCCTTGATCGGATTCGCTATATAATTTTAAAATGATCCGGTATCGATTTCTTTTTGAAAGGGTCCATTTCAAAAGAAATCTGATTCCTTAATTTATAATTTGTGACAAATCGGTTTATTAATGCCAAAATCCGCCATTTTGAATGTCATTTTAAATTTCCAAATTTTTACCTAAGATTATTAATTTCCAGATTTTGATCTAGCACCCTTAAAAACCAATATATCACGAATCTGAGGCAAATAGGTTTATAAATGCCAAAATTTCCTTTTACCAAGATTTAATTTCGTTTAAATAAAAACAAATAACAATTGGTGTTTTATAAAAACCAAATTTTACCAAGATTAAATTTCAACATTTAAATAAAACCAAATTTTTTTTATAAATAAAAACCAAAATTTTTACCTAAATTATTAATTTCCAGATTTTGAGTTTTAAACCAATTATAGATTAGCAAATGTTTTAAATGCAAATTTCCAAATTTTCTAAGATTTTAATTTCCTTTTATCTAGCACTTAAAAACCAATACACATCTGATAAATAGTGTTATAAAGCCAACAATTTTTAAAAATACTTATTATGAGAGCCTTTGTATTAAGTTTTCGAAAAATTGTTTTTTTGTTATTATATTTTAAGATGGTTGCACAGTTTTTTTATCTGATAAAAACATTCTTTTATTTTAAAAGTGATTAAAAAGATTTTTTAAAATTTGTATTATTTTTAAAAAAGTTTTATTGTTTTTATTATTTCAATTTTTCCTAATCAAAATTACTAGAGGATTTAAATGAAAGTTTTTTTAATATTTTGACAAATTTAAAAGTTGTTAGATAAATACCCAAGAGCAAATTTTTAAAAACTTTAAATTGTATTTCTTATTATTTAAATTGTGCTTCATAAATGAGATAAGTTAAACCAATAAATAATAATTTCATATTATGACATTAATCCAGAAATGAAAATTTCATAGGTAAATACAGTGACTTGAAAAGTAAGTCAAAATCTAACTATTTTTAATGATTTACACAATTTTGTTATTTCTGTGGATTATTAAAAAGCATAATTTACATTTGAGGTAAACTTTTATTGTCATTTAATAATTTCAATTACCTTCGTTCCCTTAAAGGACTTATATTTACCGGGTGTTAAAAAAGTAATTTACCAACTTTTAAATTTATCGGAAAATTAAACACTGTAAAACTTACCCAACACCAGTTAAATATTTAAAATATCACATCAACCTTATCTACATTGAATAACGAATTAATGTCGATTTTATACGTTAAATCGTCTTTCTTTTATCTGTCATATTACGTCCTAAAAATGAACAAATACCTAATTTTTTAGTTACGTCTTAATACTATAAACACTTTCAACTTTTCTAGGAGGGGCTTTCTAACATTTAATTTGTTTAGGGACAACACCGGTATGATATTTAATTTCAGTGTCTACTGTTAACAAATAATGAAAATTACAACTAGTTTAAAAAAAACGTCTTAAGGGGTTTTTGTTGTATCACTAAAGCACTTTCTTGGGATTATTTTAAAATGTTAAATTCTACACTCGATGGGAATTATTTAAATAAATCTGCATCAATTAATGCAGAATAAAATTTATGAACAATACAGTTCCGGAGATATTTAATTGCAAAGATAGTGTTTTTGATGCTCTCATACATTGTACTATTCGAAATGACGAAAATTTTACTTACATATATAATTTTAACTCTCAAACTTTTTAACAATGTTTATCAAAAACTAAACTGATATTAAACAACAACTAAGGAATTTTTAAAAATTAGTCTCACTGATTGTTACAATACAATTTTTAAAATAATAATTAATAAGTAATGACAAATTAATCTCATTGAACTCGTGGAAGAAATACACTAAAAACAATCTGGCAACAACGCATGTATTTAACCGCGAATAAAGTATACAGCGCGCAGGAGTCAAAATTTACTGATTGTTTTTAAAAAACATAGTTGGCAGATTTTACAAAGAAGCAGTTGGTCGTACGGGATTGGCCGGAAATAGTAAAAGTAAGAAAACATTTGTGGACTTAGGATCAACGACGCAGTGGGACGGACTTAAAAAACGTGCAGGAAAAATTTGATTTAACAAAAAAATGTTCAAAATAATTCAAGGAATACGGATAATATTTTTTGGAAAAATGGCTGAATAGAAAAATTTTGAGACTTTTGCAAAAATTCTAAAAAAAATCACCCACATTCCTGAATGACATTGAATATCTTTTGTGCAAAAAATCTTGTTCTGTAAAAGCGACCATTTTCGATAAAACGGGTATTTATCAATAAGTAATAATTGACCAATATTTTACCGAAAAATGTGTCAGCTTGAAAAAAAAACTATAGATAAGAAAGTCTTGGGGATCTTCACATTCTTCACCTTAATAAATGCTAAAAGATCATGTCTGCCGAAATCTAGAAAAAAGTTATACATTGTTTTTGCATAAGTCTCAAAATTTTTCTATTTGGCCATTTTCAAAAATTTTTAAAAAGATTATCCGAATTCCTTGAATGATTCTGGATTATTTTTATTGAATCAAATTTTTCCTGTACGTTTTATGAGTAAAGGTCCCTTTTGCGTAAAAAATTCGGAAGATTATGGTTGTTTGTGGGAATAACAAAAATGTCGCACCTCATTCTCAGGCAGTTTTTTGCGGCTTATCAAGAGAAAGATTTGGAGTAAAAAAATGTATCTAATCTTGATCATTTTTGTGCCGAAAATTCGTTTCTTTTTTCATACAAATCAAGGTTTGGAGACAAATTTCCGAAAAATAAAAACCCAAAACCAAAAACCAGAACGAGAAATAGATAGACAAACTCAAAAAGAGCGTTTAAAAAAATGAGCTTAAACGGTTGATATATAAGCTTTAGAGAAATTCGGGTGACGCTTCGTCCCACTGTGCGACGGCTGACCGACTGTCGCGTTACAACTACCTTAAAAATAAATATTCGAATAATAATAAATATTAGACAGTTATGTTACAGAACCAGGGATTTTTTTTAAATTTGTTTTTAAAATTATAAAATTAAATTAAAAACTAGATTTTCTTTTTCTATTTCTCCCTAAAAATTTTATAGATGTAACAGTGTTTTGCGGAGATGCGATATTGTATGTTGACTGAACAAAAAACCCTAATTTTTTTTAGTGTTTCTTTATGCATTGACTTTTATTGAGTCTAAAGTCCACTTGTTACTGTTTATATGCCTGTTTTTTTACAGGCTCTCAAACGTACATTAGACCTGGAACGCAAAGATCGAGTCGATTTAGAAAAGAAAGCTTTAGACTTGATCAAGGGAGCAAAACTAAAATGGGAACTGGCCGAAAAGAGCAAAATTGAGGCGCTTAATTCGGAAATCAAAGAGCTGAAAGAGAAAATCGAACAACTTACTAATACCAATAAGATGTTGGATGACCAGTTACAGCACGCTAGAACTATGGAAGAAAAAAATAGGTATATATAAAAAATAATAGATTAAAATAGGTTTGAGGATTCTTATTGGAGAGAAACACGGTTCATAATTTTTATAATTATATCTAACTAAATCTGTTACATCTCTAATTACCAAATTTTACTTTTAGAATTTCAAAAGAATTTTTACAAATGGGAAATCTATTTGATTAAATTAAGACTATGTTCTAACACCGACCCCGAAAATTGTTGGTTATAGGTCAATTCTGGGGCATTCTTTCAATTTCTTTGATTAAAATATAGAAAATATTTATAATTTTTTGCGAAAATTTTAGTTCTAATTATTGAACGTATAAAACACAATAATTATTGTGTAAATTTTCAACACAATTATGGAAAAACTTCTCGGAATAATTCTTTTATGTGTAAATAGTCTATATTGTTCCGTAACACCTCGTATAAAAACACCAATCCTTGTTTTTACCTTTTAATTAGCAATTAGGTTCACAAAAGTTTCCATGCTAACAACAATGCAACGTAACTGCTAACGGTTTATGCTTCGAAAGTCGATTATACACTGGCCCTTGTGGAGTTCCCTCTGGCCTTTTATAGTTATGTAAAAGTCAAAGTCAAAAAAATAGCTTTATTGTCAAATGACACAAAAATATCGTAGACAAAGCCATGTTTATAATACCTATAATAAATTATACAATATACAATTAAACAGATAAATCATTTTTAAATGTAGAAAAGAATGAAAAAGTTTGGAATTAGCTGTAAGAATTCTTTTAACATTTTTAAAGTCCATAACAATATTTAATGTTTTAGGCAATCATTGGAAACTGTACAAAGCCTAAGTAGGAGGAGTGTTGTAGGACTGGAAAATCGTTTGGAGAAGGTCACAAATGAAACTCAAAGCACCATTTCAGAATTACAAAGGCAAGTATGCACTCTATTTTATTTGTTTTGTAAAGAAAGGGGAAAGAAAAATGAAATATAAAAGTCCAGTTCAGGCCAAAAATAAGGTAATCAATGTAGCCTTAAATCTATATTTTATTATCCTATGCTTAGACAAGCAAAAAAATGTAAAATTTACTTGGAAAGTGGATTGAAAATAGAGAATAAAATGCTAAAAGTCCACTTTTAGCAGTATGATAAACCGGTAATTAAAAAAATACTTACTTATCGGAAGGTCTTAAGGTCTATTCATGTACATCAGTCACGTCTCAGTCACGATCCGTAAAGTTTTACCAGTCCCCGAGAAAAAAAATTGTTGGTAAATTTTAAAATCAAAAAAAGACAACGCGTTGACACGTCAGGTAGGTATATTCATTGTCGAAAATATTTTTCAGTTTTGACTGAGCGTCCAACTGGTAATTTTCCTCTGAAATGGTACACTGCTTTGAATGAAGCAGTTTTTGCAACATTTCTGTCTACCTATAGCGAATTTTCTTAGCTTTTCGAATCTAAACGCACCTTCTCGCTAGGACGACAAAAAGGATCCGAAAATTGCGATTAAAAAATTTTTGTTCGACCGACCGAACCGGATATTTTTTTCATCACTTTCAAGTCGTGACGTCAGGTAACAAGTTTTCAGAATAATTTTAGCAATCACGGAAAATCGAAATTTTAAAAGTCAAATATATAAAAACTACTGAAACCAAAATTTTAAATTTTTTATTCTATAGGAATTTTCCTGAAAACCTGTTTTTTATGGTTTTCGACCTAAAAAACACCCGTAGAGCCCTAAAAAAATTTCTCATATTTTTTTGGATACCCGTATGTCTAGTATGCGAAATCTGGCCCAAACGATGTACTGCTTGCCGTTTATCCGCATTTCGAGATCCTTTCCATAATCGCAGCAATCCAAACGTCCCAGATTCGGAAAGTTGAGAAAATGTGCCTGTAGCAATACTGTATTGCCTCAAAAACTTCATATAATACTTTAAACTCCTATCCCTAATCTCTTATCCCGCATTCTAGTTAGGAGAATGACGACAAAAATGCAAAAATTCAGGAATACTTAAGCAAAGGAAATGATTAAAAATATGTTTTTCAAAACAACCCTCAGACCCCCAATTTTGTACCGCTATGTCATTTAGTTAAAGAATTATTTCGAAAAAACGAAAACAAAATTAAAAGTTTGGCACCATGTATCTTAGTTGTTATCAACTTTGGAATAAGGCGAGTTTACGTAACTTGCATTATTTTGACCTAAGGAATCTGCTGTTGCTCTGTATCCCATTACTTCTGGGACACCCTGTATACAACACGTAAAAAAGTATAGGGTTTGTAAAATGTTTTTGATAGATTTACAGACATTTTTAATAAAAAGTTCAACATTGCGTGTGGGTATTTTCGTTCTAATATGTTTGTTTGGTGGCGAAATTAATGTAAAGTTATAAAATATGCATCCGGAGCTTCTAAAAGCTTTTAATACCGACTAAGCAAAACTTACTTTTTTTGAAACTATTATGTTGGTGACAGGACAAAAATTCCTCTTTTTGAAGGCTATATTTTCGATGCAGAGGCCTATACGAAAAAAGTTTATATGAACTTGTAGTATTCCTTTCACGTGTTTTTTCATATCTGTCAGATTTCCCACATTTTGTTGGACACCCTGTGTAAATATTGTTTAAGAATATATTTTAATTTTATAAGTTTCCAACAGAAAACTCTTTGCGTTCTAACCTAAATTAGTGTTGTCTCGAATTTATGTTTCATGGACTATCATCTTGCTTTCCCTTAACTCTTGTATATGTATTTAAATAACGATTAATGACTATTTTGTTATAGCAAAGTGAGCGAAGAAATTCATCAAAAATCGGTGTTACAAAATAAAATAGCCGCGCTCAAAGATAGGGAACACGATCTTAAAGAAAAATTAAGGATATCGAAGGCAAATTATGAGGGACTGAATACCAAAGTTTTCGAAGCTGAAACAGTTATCAAAGAACTTAGCAGTAAAGTTAATGATTTGGAAAAGGATCTTGAAAAAATCGACACCTACAAGGCGGAAATCAAAACCCTACAGAATCTGTTCGACGACAGCCAAAAGACTATAAAAGATCTCCAGAACAAGAACGTCATGCTGCAGAACGAATGTAAAGTGTTGGAGGAATACAAGAGAGAAATGGACGAAATGAAGCGGACGATTTTGAAGATGCAGAACGACAAGAGGGTGAGCATGTTGGAAAAGGAGTTGGAGCAGGAAAGGGTGCAGTCTCAGAGTTTGAAGAAAAGGTAAGTAAATTTTGTACACAATAGGTTGCTTTTGTAATAGCTATTTTCCTAACAAGTGCGGAAGAAAAATTTCCGGCACGAGGGTATCTACCACCCGAGTGCCGGAATTTCTTCCCGCAAGTGTTACGAACTATATTTTTCTACTAGGGGTGATGACACAAAAAATATGTTTTAAATAAAATTCAAGTGAGAAGATAAAATTAAAAATTTATTAAATAGTAATAATAAAAAATAATGTTATGAAAACTAGGACTTTTAACTATTTTACAATTTTATTTACAATAATTTATATTAAAAGTACAATTTGTCATATGTTGTACATTTACGATAAAAGCTAAATCAAGCAAACGGTTTGAGCAGATGGATAAACCAGAACTTATGGTGCCCCTGGAAGTAGAAGCTGTGGCTGCAGGCTGTAGACATGGCGTCGGCTCGAGTGAATTTTTGGTACTATTTTTCAAAACATTTTTTGTTAAAATTTGATTAGCAATTTTTATTTTATGTGTGATTATTGATTTATCTATATAACTTGTCGCAACTGAAGAAGATTTTCATCCTCCGTGCCGTTTTAGGTCTGTATTGTCTGCCCTAAAAGAATTAGCCAATAAAGTTGCGAAGAACCTCCTAAACCAGTGTCCGGTATACTCTTCAGGATTTTCAAGCATAAGGATCCTGGCTATATCGGAGGGAATTTTTTGCGATTTTGTTTATCCCCACGTACATTTACCATTTTGATTCTCTATATTTTCTGTAGTAGTAAATATAATTTTATCCGGAAACAACAAAGGTACATGTATCTTTGTGTCTGGTATGTAAACCACTAAGATAACTTTTTTATCTTCAATATCATCCAATGTTAAATTTGTTAGCTCTTGGCGACGGCAAACTCCAGCAATTCAAAAAATAGCCACAATTTTATGGAACGAATATACATATGTTATTGGAGCTTTGGATAAATATTTGGTGATATCTTCTTTGGCTAACGTTTTAGATTTTTTAGGTTTAAAGCCTGTATTTTTTTGCTTGATAAAGGCAATTACCTTATAAAATTTGCCGATGTCCACATTTCGCTTCAGTTTAATCATCGTTTTCAGCAAGGAATATCTGGCTCATATTGTAGACGGCTTCAACTTCTTAAAAAGTTCAGCAAAATATGCTAGATAAAACTCCTCTTTGTCCAATGCATTAACGTTTTTGTGGGAACACCAATCGCTGAAAAACGAATATTCTTCTTCATATCTAGGAGCAGATTTCTTCGGTATCATTTCTAAAATAGCTACATTAGCAGAATGCAAAACATCTTGCGGAATTTCGTGTCCCATATTTTATATAAAATTATACTTGACACTTCAAAATTAATTTGAAAGTCAATAAAAACTCATTATCATAGAAACCGAAGATAACTTGGTAAATCAACAATACAAAAATTCAACGCCACACTCATTATTTTAGGTGTTGGGAGCCAGAATGAACACCCACCAAATCCTAAATAGTGTATTAACATACATTCCCAATTTTAGAAAACCTTCACCTAAAAAAACGCACATTTTTTGGATGTCCGGTCTGGTTCTTAATGCCTCATTTAACGTTTGCAAACTACTTCCCGCACTAGTGCGGGAATATTGTCTTCCCACACAGAAAATAATGTGGAAAGAACCATTTCCCGTACGCTCATAGAAAAAAAATATTTTGAATTAGAAACACGTCTTTCTCTGCTTATTTAATTACCACCTGCTAAATATATTTTCTTGGAAAAAATTAGTTTTGGCGTAATTACGATCTAGAGTATAATAATATGTGTAGCCCTTTAAATCTGACATACAAAACATGGGTTTTGATTTATTAACTGAGTTAGCTAAATATAAATTACTACCGATGAATTTTCAATCATTACCCATACAGGTGCCACAGATTCGAGTGCATAAAAAATCCGGAAAGTAAGAAAAGAAGTCGGTTTTATGGCAAAATTATTTGGGGCCTAAAAAAGCCGATTAGAGTTGTAAAATTCCGGAGTAGTTCGGGGATATCCGAAAAAAATTTGTTTATTTCGTTTTTTTTTTCTGGCGTTATTTAAAGAGAAAATGAAAAAAAAAAAAGACACTTTCATGGTTCTTAAACTCTACAAAACAGCGTTGAGAGTTTTCCCACGCTTGTTTTTAGACCATCATAACTTTATTTTTTAAATACGGACCTAGGTTTTTATTTTATTTTTTTGAACCCTTTTTTCCCAATTACAAAAATGTATAACACTTAATATTTATTAAAAATATGGAACGCCCTTTAAAAGTTATGTGGTTCCTTGTCTTACTCATTGTCTCTTATGGAAAATATGTTTATTTAACAGAAAAATATTAAGTGTTATACATCATTGTAATTGGGATTATAATTGCTTCAAAAAAATGCAATAAACAATTAGGCCGCATTTAAAAAAAAAAAATTTGATGATGGTTTAAAAAACGAAACGTTACGGAAAAAACTCTCAACACTGTTTTGTAGAGCAAAATTTGGGCCTGGGGTTTTTTTTTTCAAACTCTTTAAATAACGCCATAAAAAAAAAAAAACGAAATCAGCAAATTTCGGTTTTTTCGGATATCTCCGGAATACTGGAATTTTTTTTGGCATGTTGTAAGGCCCTAAATGTGCAACTTTGCCATATTTAATAATTCTTCTCTTGGTTTAATCCCCATGCATCCCTCCACCCGGGGGCACCCGTTATATACAGGGGTCAGGTATAAATTGGGATAATAAGAGGTTCAAAAAAATTAAAAAAAAACCCAGGTCCGTATTTAAAAAAATAAAGTTGATGATGGTCTAACGAAAACGAAACGTCGTACGGAAAATTTTCTCAACGCTGTTTTGTAGAGCTTAAGAAGTGGCCATGAGAAAGTGTCTTTTGTTTTTTCATATCTCTTTAAATAACGCCATAAAAAAAAAAAACGAAATCAGCAAATTTCGGTTTTTTCCGGATATCTCCGGAACTACTCGGAATTTTACAACTTTCCAATCGGCATGTTGTTAGGCACCTAAATGCCAACTTTGCCATAATTTTTCCACCGTTCTTTACAGTTTCCGAGGATCCCCATGCATGCACTCGAATCTGTGGCACCCTGTATAATACGAGAAGACAAAAGGGTTTATAATGCATTTCTTGTTTTGTGAAGATGTGTGTGAGAAAGCTGTAGGGGCTCGTAAACCCAACTCTATCCTTATTTGTAATCCCTTGATCCTGGTCGATTATCCTCTGTTTGTGTTAATTATCAAAATCGCCTAGATAGACCACTATGGCGTGAAGCCTGTGCCCTTGTCATGCATGTTTTTGATTCTTCACAAGCAGCTCCCAATTTGTGACTTAATTCGAAGTGTATGTCTGTATGAATTATATATTGTAAATGATTTTAAGGTATAATAATTCGTGTATACGAATATTTATCATATATATTTTTAAACAGATACTAATTAAAAAATTAATTGGTTATAAAAACTTAAATATAATACGTTAAATGTAGTGGCTGTATGCATTCCTGTGCAAAGACAATCAAAGCAAAAAAAAAAAGTTACCATTTTTGATTTATAGGTTGGAAGAAGCTGAAAATTCAGCGTCGAAATCTCAGGAAATACGAGAGAAACAAATGCAGTTCTGGAAAATGGAAAAGGAGTTGTCAAATTGTAAAATTGACAAGAGAATTTTGGAAAGGGAATTAAAAGAGGCACAGGTAATCCAATAAAAGTTATGCTCTTTGTCTGATTTTTTGAAAGTATTAGTGTCAATTTATTTACTTATTGCAGGCTTAGGTTATATTGTAACTTTACTGGTTAGAGTATGTCATCTGTAAGTGATGTTTACAAATTACTGATCGGTAAGTGAGTATTAAAAAGTAGCGAAAAATTCCCATCTTTATACTATTCAAAATGGGACGGCTTTGTTCATGGCCCCAGCATATAAAACTTAGTGTGCGCAAAACTATTGACCACTACGAACTGGGGCCTGAAAAATAATTAAAAAAAAACAAAAAATAAAATACTTATCGACGCTTCGACAGCAAGTCTACCAACGTTTTTAAGATAAAATTTGTCTAAGAAAAAAGTTAAATTTTACCTATCGGACATGACGCCGATTTTAACGAATCCGGGGTCAATTTGACCCCATCAGGTCAGGGAAAAAGGCATTTCTTGGTCAAATCGCAACCAAAGTTGATGGGGTCAAACTGACCACAGATTAGTATTCAGCGACCTCAAAAACATAAGTACACACTCTTCAGATTTGGTTGCGATACCGTGGTCAAGTCTTTCGGACTCTCTTGTTTTTTTTTTGTGGGGCTTGTGATATTGCAGATTTTACCTTGAAATATCTCTTTTTCATGACCCGATGGGATCAAACTGATCACATACTCGTATTCGGCGACCACAAAAACATAAGTATACACTGTTCAAATTTGGTTGCGAATAATTTTGTAGATTTGACATTGAAATGCCCTTGACCCTGACCTAATGGGGTCAAACTGACCCGGATTTGGATTTAGCGACCCCAAAAACAAAAAAATACCATGTTTTTTTCGGATTTTTAACTTTTTTTTCTTTTGTGGGGCTGTGTTATTATTAAACGGGTGTTGACAATTTTTTTATTTGTGCAAATCTGTGTTTTTAATACGTGTTCAATGTTCTTTTGTGCGTTTAGCTAATGGTCTGGAAGTTTTATAAGTACCGTAATATCAGTCGCTCAGGTCATGTTTGGTTAATTCGAACTGTACAGGATGTCCAAAATTTAGTGTCAAACTCTTTAAATTTCAAAGCACATTATTTTTCTTATTTTTAGTATGAGCCCCTGTATATTTTTAGGTCGTTAGATGCAGACTTAAAAAACAAACATTTTTCTAAATATAACCCTATCAAAATTCGTAACACATTAAAAGTTATTCGTTAAAAACTCATTTTGGCATCTATTTCAATAGTAATATCATTGAATAAAAGTGGTTGGTGGCCATGAAAAAACAATTTATTGACATTAGAGTTTTCTAATAATGTTAATTATTACCTAGAAATTCGTTAAACTTACATAAATGTTAGCCAAAAGGTATTACAAATTAAAAATTAGGTTGTTTTAACCTTTAAACGTATTTCTTAAATTAATAATTTACTTTTTCATAGCCACCTATTATTTTTATTTAATGGTATTACTATTGAAATAGATGCCAAAATGAGTTTTCAACGAATAACTTTTAATGTGTTAGGAATTTCGATAGGGTTATATTTAGAAAAATGTTTGTTTTTTAAGTCTGCATCTAACGAGAAATAAATATACAGGGGCTCATATTTAAAATAAGAAAAATAAAGTGCTTTAAAATTTGAAGAGTTTGACACTAAATTTTGAACACCCTGTACATTTCGAATTAACCAAACATGACCTGAGCGACTGATATTACGGTACTTAATAAGTTCCTTGTTTAATTCTATTAATTAAGCACTATTGGTATTTTTATTCATTTTTAAATTTAGTGTTTCAGGTTTTTTATTATTTTTATTTTTTTCTCTGAAATCACTTAACCGATGTTTACAAAATTTTAGAGGAAGATAGATGACCACAAGAGGTACCTAAATATACAGAAAAATACAGAGCATTCAGTTTTAAAAAATACACCATTGTGACGTCACACTTTTTTGTGACACCTTGTATAATCCAAATTATTTTCCTAAAATGCACAGTGGGTTAAAGGAAATGTCTGCAATTTATGAAAATTTTACATTGAATAATAAATGAGCAACTTAAGACGGGAAGTGAGCTGCAGGACCCTGTATACCTTTAAAATTGCTAAGAAGTATTTATTATAATTTAGTACATTCAAAATTGCAATATTTAATATCAATATGGGGTTCAGCAAACTCCTCAAAATAAAATGATTAAAATATTCATAAATTACCATATCTTAAACCAACAATTAATTTGTATAAATCAAATAATTATATTGATACAAATCATATATACAAATCAAAACATGTATATTCATTCATTTCCTAAAGTTAAAAAAAAATCAAATATCATACTTAAAAATTTTAATAAATTACATGGGCATAATACTAGACAAACAAATATATTACAAACAATTCAAATTAAAAAAATTGGAATGAGATTAATACCCCATATCGGAATGAAAATATATAATAATATACCAATAAGAATTTAAAAAATATATAAAAAATTGTTACTGTTAAAAATTCTTTAAAAAAAAATATTTAAAATTAATTTGACTGTTTTATTAACGGGTTCAAATTAATTCCCGGCCCTTTAAAAAAAAGGGGGCAGGGTGTCGGCCTAGGATTTCCTGGAGTATTTTTTTTTTGCTGAACACGAATCTGGAGTCAAAATTGGGGGTCAAACAGCAAATAATCGAAAAAAGGCGTAATTACAGACATTTTTAAATTTAATACGTCAATATATTAAACACGAAAAAAGATACATAAAACTTTTTATAACATAAACTATGTATTTTTGCAAGACCTTTAATTTAAGTTATAACATTTTCGTCTAAATGCAATATTTTTTGAGTTATAATCAAAAAATCGAATTTTTAAGATTTTTATACCTTGGAAAAAAAATTGTTTTTTTTTTATTTGGGATTTTTTCTGCAAATTTTAAGTGATTTGGGATTAAGATGAATAAAGTAAATAATGTATTATTAAAAAAACCCAAAAATCACATTAATAAAAAAAAATCTATTTTGAACTAAATTTGTTTGTCAAAATTACATTTTCGTTTATATCTTCTTTATTATTCATCTTATCAAAAATGTCAATATAACTTTTTGATAGACAATTTGTAAAGTTCTCTTTTTTGTTTTATGATTTTTTTGTATCTCCTATAGTTTATATAGTCGTCCAAAAAAATATATTTGAAAATTATAATTTTTTTTGGATTTTTTCTGCTGCAAATTTTAAGTGATTTGGGATTCAGATAAGTAAATAATTTATTATTAAAAAACCCAAAAATCACATTATTTAAAAAAGAATCTATTTTGGACAAATTTTTTTTGTCACAATTACATTTTTGTTTATATCTTCTTTATTATTTATCTTATCAAAAATGTTAATATAACTTTTTAATAAACAATTTGAAAAGCTCTCTTTTTTGTTTTATAAAATTTTTTCTATCTCTTATAGTTATAGTCCAAACATTCCGTGGTAGCAGGTTTCTGCCGGTAAATGTACCGTGTCGGTTTTATGAGGTTTTCTCGATTTTTTGCTGTTTGACCCCCAATTATGACTTGAGATTCGTGTTCAGCGAAAAAAAATATACGCCAGAAAATCTTAGTCCGACACCCAGCACACACCACTGTTTTTTGTGGACTTGTATTATTGATAAATTTATTATTATTTTTTTAAATGTCTTTTTTATTCCCTGTACTAAACTGTATAGTTGGTTGAAAATTAAATAAATAAATAAAAAATAATGCACAGCTGAAAGTGACTTTGGATGCATAGAAATAGAATGGGGTCATCAAAAAAAATCTTTTTCATATGAAGAATTTTTCCCAATATGTACCCAAGAAGAACCTGCATGTTATTAAGAAGCACCCTGTATACGTTAAGAAAACTGAATGACCAGAACAAACACAAATTACATCGACCTCTGCACCCTTAGCAAACAAAAGATTTAACAAATTTTATGTTGCTTGGACGTGACAAATAGCATATATCTTACTAATCGCTTCCATTCTATCACTGACTTAAATATACATCCAACACCAAATCCGACATTAGAATGTATAAAATTTAATTAAATATTTTTAAGGGGATGTGATCATGCACTCGCGCTATCTTATTTGGGGCAAATAAATTAATCGCAGGACTAATTTGTTGACGAGAATTTCTTATTTTCCATCTGATGGATGATGTTTAGTTACTGTAGAGCTTTGCTTTTGTTAACTTAATTGTTTTTTCTTGTTTGAGTTTTTAAATATTTTTTTATTGTCTTGTGATGGTTTGGTTACCTATCTTAGGTTATAGTGAGGTTCAAGAGAGTGATACTGGGTCTAGCGATGAATCTGGCATTTTCGAGGACCGTGACCCTATGGTGGATATGTCGGAGGATGTGTTTTTTTACAAAGATGAAGTAAAAACTTAGTTTTTCTTTAATTCTTACAGGATATTGCGAGTGTCAAGCCTAAAAACATTTATATTTAAAATTGATAGTATTTACTGTAGACCCAAAAAACAATGCTAAATTTTTGGTAATAGGTTCTGTTTTTCTAAAAACCATAGCCCCCTGAATTTTTTTCACTCAAAAATTTTCTTATGCAAATATTTAAAATGCCTCTAATTTCAAGGAAAATGCAGATATTTTTGCGAAATCTAATACGTATATAAAAGAAAACTATGTGTTTGTAGTGCATCGTTTTCTTCGTAACTACCCACTGCTATCCACTAATAGTTATGGTGGTAGCTAGCCCTAGGTCTGCACTTGCAAGTAAGGGAGTTTGGTCGCGGTGGGTGGCGAAAATGTAAAAAAATATATATCTGTCTTTCTCTAGTTCCTGTGAACTTCTAGAAAGTTCTGAAATTATCTGGAATGATCTGGAAAGTTCCAAGATGTGTGCAACTGTTAAAATCGATACGAAATACTCTAGAAAGTTCTAAAAATTTATAGAATGATCTAGGAAATTTAAAAATCTAATCTAATCTAATTAATTATTAAAAAATTTATTATATATATATATATATATATATATATATATATATATATATATATATATATATATATATATATATATATATATATATATATATATAATATATATATATATATATATATATATATATATATATATAATATATATATATATATATATATATATATATATATATATATATATATATATATCTGTCCTTTTCTAACTCGGGAATTCCCAGAAAAATTTTGGGAAAATCGTTCCAAAATTAATTTGAATAATCTAGAAAAAATTCTAAAAAAAATTTCAACAATGATCTAGAAAGTTCAAAAATTTGCAACTGATGTAATCAATCTAGAACGTCTTTTTTTTTTTCCCTGGGAGCCGTCTTGATTAACTACCGGGGCAACCTCATGGGCTTTTGTGCCTAATTCCCATTGTCTTTTATATCAATCCTCCCATTAGTCTTGTTCCTTCTCAAGTCTGTATAACCCGAGACTGGTTGGTTGATATATTCATTGGGCTCATTTCCGTTTTCCCAAATAATGCCTGCTTTTGTGATTCAATGTTTTTCGCACAGGATATGGTAGGTTTTTTCTTCCCCCCCGTCGCCATTCTGCAACTTGGGTCCCCATTGTATGAGCTATCTTGTGGGTGTCCTCTTAGGTTATCAGGCCCTGTTGCAACCCTCTGTTTGCGAAGTCG
>JAHBCN010007174.1:148567-163732 GCA_019359885.1 Listronotus oregonensis | reverse complement strand
CACTGACCAACATTCTAAAATTTTTTTCCCCCCTGGAATGATTGTGGCTGGATTTTATTTTTTTTTGGCCCCCTGCTGAACCCAGATCTGGCTTGATTTTATATCACCCTTAATAATGGGGAGAGACACATGTTTTGATATTAAGCAAAATTCAAAAAAAACTCACTTTAATAGGGTTTATTAATTTAAAAAAAAAAAAGGGGTTTTGGGAACATTTTAGAAAAATTAATTTATTTCAGTAAAAACTTTTTAAATGTTATTTTATTTTAATATTCATTTCCTTGAACTCTTCCTTTTAAAAGAAAGACTGGATGTGTCTCGTATTAGGGTCCAGCAATAGTCGGCTAACATAGGGGGGGCCCCCCTTTTTCCCAGTATTTTTTTCCATCGATCGATGTCTTGGGGGAAATCGTTCCCCATGCTCGTCCGATATACCCTAGTTTTTGGGGGAAAAAAAAAGTCCAAATGGAATGGAAAAGTGAAGTTTTGGGGGCATGTTGTTTTTAAAATATGATAGGCCGGGGACATTTTTTCCCCACGAGTTCACAAAATTTTTTTCGGACTTGGTTTTCCCCCAAAAAAATTTTTTTAAAACATTTTCAAATCATTCCATCCCCGTTTTTCATGGTCATTTAAAAAATGTCCGTGGTTGGCTTTTTTAAAAAGAGTTGCCTAATTTGGGGCCCAAAAAAAAATTTCCCTTTTTTTAAAATTTTTGGCTTCACTTATACGTGGAAATTTCTTTTTTAAAAAATTGAAAGCATTTCCGACCCAGTGCTTTTAAAAAATTTTTTGACCCAACCCTAACTTTATTGAAGTGGAGGTAAATTTTTTTTTCTTTCTGAACAAACCTCGGGTCAAATTTTTAACCCCAACTTCTTTTTTTTAAAAATGGAGGCCAAACCTTTATTTTATAATGTTTTTTTTTGCCCCTGTCCCACTCACACAAAAAGCAGCAGTATTTTGTGTACCCTGATCGTCCTGTCAATAACGCTACCACTTTCAAATCTGCACATATATTCCATTTGTGATCTTCGTACTTTATACATCTGAGTATCATCTTCAGATTGTCATATGTTTCTTTCTTTTACCGAATGGGCTATAGGAACGGATGGATTTTTTTTTTCCCCATTAAAAAGTAAAACAGCTTTTGACTTTTTTTTTGACGAATCTTGAATAGTCTCCATTTATCGGGGGTATATGGAAAAGTTCAGTTAACCTTTTGGGCCCGGGAAAATCATAAAATACTAAATCACCGTCCGCTGAAAAAAAAATTTTTGAGAGATTCCCTTTTTCTGTAGAGGGAACCCTTAACTTTTTTTTCCCCAAAAGGTTCCACTGCTCAGGGGGGGCCCGAGAAGTTCCCTTTTGTTTTCGGGAGGTCCAAGTCAGAAAAAGGTCATTCAATTCATTGAGTAAAATGAGGTGTATCGGGAAAAAATCAATGGAACTGGGGGTGTAGCTTGGTCCGGCTTTGGCGAAGTACTTCGGGGTCTGATTGAATCAAGGGGTAACTCTCAGGTGGTTGGGGAATTAATAATTGTCAGGGGGTACTGGTCGCTTTTCGGGAACTTGGGATACTGAATGCTACGCTTATTTTGCTAGTAATTTTTGATATTCGTCATGCAAAAATAACTTCCGTGATTACGGGTTCCCTCCAAACCATTGGAACTGAAAAAACATAGATTTTGCGTCCCTTTTTTGCCACCCCCGTCAATGTTCTGAACACGAACTGAACACACTTTTGGGGCCCAGGACTTATCTTGATCGCCAACTTTACACCCAAAGTACAGTTCATCCCTTTTTTTTCTAGTGAAGATATGGGTTTTTTTGGGACCCCTTTCGCGGTAACCCCCAAAAATAAAAAGAATTTATCAGCTTTATTAACAAAAATTTTCGGGTCGACATTTTTCTTAAGTAATCATCTAATCAAAAAATCAACAGATGTTTACTAAATGATTATAAAATAACGACAAAAGGGGGTTTTTTAACATAGATCCACCCCTTTAATAATGGGTCGCCCATTTATTACCCCCCTATAGACCCTTCCGAGAAATCTGAGGCTAATAAAAACATTTGAGGGTTAGTTGTATATTAGTATAAGTCCAAATATTACAAATCACACGATTTTTTTTTAGGGAGGATTTTCTGTTAGACAGTGTAATTTATTTTACTAATTTAAATCCCAAATTACTTAAAATTTGTTAAAAAAATTAATTTTCAATTTTTTTCCTTAGCTAGATCTTGAAAAAATCCTGAAAATTCGGGTTTGATTATAACTCGAAAAAATATTGCATTTAGACAAAAAGCTTATATAACTTAAATTAAAGGTCTTAATACATATAGGGTTAACTTAACTTATTTTCTAATGGTGAATTTTTATGTATTATTACTTCGTTCAGTTACGTATTATACCCACAAGTGATTTAAAATTTTTTCTTTGGCAAAACTTTATAAAAGTAAAATATTTTGAAAACGAGTTAATTTACAAAAAAGTATTACGGTTTTCGATTCAGCATTAAAAAAATTAAATCGGGACTTCATTTTTCGCCTCTACTTACCAATCACCCTGTATATATATATATATATATATATATATATATATATATATATATATATATATATATATATATATATATATATATATATATATATATATATATATATATATATATATATATATATATATATATATATATATATATATATATATATATATATATATATATATATATATATATATATATATATATACAGGGTGTTACTTATGGTTTTGTCATATTTGAAGGAGGCATTCCTGGATCGATTTTAAGTCGAAAAGTTCATATAAACGTGGGCCCTAAAATGCTTAGTTATTAGATACAGGGTGTTAAAGTTTTAATTTTGCTTTCGTTTTTCTTAATTATTCTTTAACCAAATGACCTAGCGGTACAAAATTTGGGATCTGAGGTTTCTGAGGCGAAATTTAGAGATTCGTCCACCCTTTTGATGTTGCTACTAGAGGGCGCCAGCTACGGCGCTACTCACTTGTTTTAGATGTGGTAACTTTTTTTAAGCTTAGAATTTTGACCTGTTTATTAAAAAAATAAGTTACTATAAATCCATCTGCATCAAAAATGTATACTTTATTTAAGTGTCTAGGGTAGCCGTTCTCGAGATAAACACACTTTAAAGGATCCACAATTTTTTTATGGAAAATGAATTTTTGGCCAATTGTTTTCAAACTTTTGCATAGTGGTAGTTCTTAACACGGTGATCAAAAGTCTTTTAGGGCACAAAACCCGAAAACGCCTCCAACCCCACAAAATCACCCTCAAAAGTCACTGGGAATTGGGGACCTTTGAGGGTGATTTTAAGGGAGGTTGGAAAGTGACCACCTCATTTTATTGCCCTGAGAATTCTTTACCAGATGAAAAATAATTGTTAGGAGTATCACTATGCAAGTTTATTGACGAAATTCAGTTTCCACAAGGGATCGCTGTTTATCGAGAACCACTAGCATACAGGGCAAAATAAAAGTATACTTTTTGATGCAGATGGTTTGTAGTAACATTCTTTAACAAACAGGTCATTGTCTAAGTTTAAAGAATTACGACATCTAAAACAAGTGAAGATAGGCTTTGGCGCCAACTGGCGCCTGCTAACATCAAAAAGCATTGGACATTGATTCACTAGCCCCACCTCAGCTCCCAGTCTCATTTACCATGACAAGAAATAGTAAGAAAAACGAAAGCGTCTCTTAACTAAGCATTTGGAAACACATTCTATGAAACTTTCGACGATAAGTAACGCCCTATCTATGCTGTATATAATATATATATATATATGTATATATATGCTGCTATATGCTATCTTTCTATATATAACAACATATATATATATATATATATATATATATATATATATATATATATATATATATATATATATATATATATATATATATATATATATATATATATATATATATATCTACTTCAGTTTAGGCAGAAGTGGTACCAACTTATTATTTTTAATAGAACCCTGTATATATTTTTGCACTATTCGATAGGCTTGAAATTCCTTTTCAGTGATATATCACAAAGTTGCAATTTTCTTTCAAAATGGCGGCATAGAAACCATTTTTAAAAATATCACTAAGGTAATTTCAAGCTCTATCGAAAACAGGGTTCTATTAAAAACTTACAAGTTGGTAGAACTTCTGTCTAAACCGGAAGTAGTACCATGTCAAATAATGCGTCAAAACATGTGCTTAATAGCCTCCATAACATCCCCAAATGTTAAATTTCTATGTTGAAAATTAAGTAAGGGCAGGGTGTTTCCAATTTTCATTGTCACGGGTGTGACATTTTCATTTAAAATGGCGGCGCTATCCAAGGAATTTGGGAATAACACAAATCCGCCATATTGCTTACAAGACAAAAAATATTTGAAACTGTCAAGGTAGCGATGTGATCAAAATAAAAAAAATACAACTCAAGGTTCAGTATTAAAAATATACCTATATTATTGGCTTTCAATGAAAACGAATTTTCCATGATGTTCTGCAAGCTACTATCGGTTTAGTAACAAATTAAAATTACAGCTATTTCATAGAAACTCCCAATTGTCAAAGAAAGTAAGAAGGCTATGAAAGTTCAGGATGTTTTTAAATGGCATTTATTTGAAAATGTATAGTAGGCTGTGGAAAACAAATGAAAAGTCAATTCATAGCGTAGCCATTATTATTTAGTTATTTGACGTTTGACAATCTTCGTTTCACTTAAATTTATTTTCACTTATTCCTATTCCATAATAAAGGTAAACTACAGTATTTTACTATGAGTTTTACAAGAAACGAGCAAGTTGACATGCTATTAATATTCGGCGAATGCAGAAAAAAATCTAGACATGCTTGTGCGTTGTACGCTCAGCGATATCCTAATAGAAGACATCCAAGTTATTCATACTTTTTCAAGTTAGAGGCAAAGTTTAGAAATGAAGATGTCAATGGTGATGAAGAGAACTCTTTCGTAGTAAGTGAAGAAGCGGAGATAAATGTTTTGGCATATGTTCACTTTGATCCAACGGTATCTACTAGGCAACTAGAACAAGCAACAAATGTAAATCGTGAATCAGCTAGGCAGATTTTGAAGAAACATAGATTCCGCTCATATAAATATCAGGTACACCATCACTTATATGAAAATGATTTTCCCAGAAGATTGGCCTACTGTAACTGGTTTCGTGCTCAACTTCAAGAAGACAGAAATTTTCATTATCATATTTTATGGTCTGATGAATCGCGTTTCACAAATCTTGGGTTATTTAATAAAATAATACACGCTACTGGGCAACTGAAAATCCACGTTTGATAAGAGATGGGGCCTTTCAGGAACGTTTTGGAGTGAACGTGTGCCGGGTTCTGGGAACCCGCATAGTTGGTCCTATATTTTTTATGAACCCTTAAATGGGGAGATTATCTCAACTTTTGCAAAATCAAATAGAAGATTTTCTAGATGTTTTGCCCCTGGCTGACAATAGGGATGTTGTTTTTCAACAAGATGGGGCGCCCGCCCACAACAGCAGAGAAGTTACAAGATATTTAACGGATAGATTCGGGAATCGTTGGCTAGGAACAAATGGTCTATTAGGTGGCCTGCACGGTCACCCGACTTAACTATTTTAGACTTTTTCATTTGGAGCTACTTGAAGGGAGAAGGTTTATGTCACGCCTCCTATAAATCTGTTAGATTTAGAACAGCGAATAACGGCAGCAATTAACACCTTATCTGAAGATTTTTTAAACAATGG
Organism: Listronotus oregonensis; assembly: GCA_019359885.1. Classification (NCBI taxonomy): domain Eukaryota; kingdom Metazoa; phylum Arthropoda; class Insecta; order Coleoptera; family Curculionidae; genus Listronotus; species Listronotus oregonensis. Next base: position 157,939 of record JAHBCN010007174.1, on the reverse strand, counting down.
GCATACAGAAACCATAAGAAGGGTCAATAAATGCTATGAAAATAATGGAAGGCGCATTGAACTGTATTAGCTTTAATATGAAAGTTTAATAGTTCTTAGTTCTTAATTTTGTAATAATAGCTAACCCAAACTAGAATAGGCGGGCAAAATAAGTAGAATAGGGTAGAAGAGGATAATATTAATAATTTCAGTTTGTAATAATCAAAGGCAGTTTTGACAGTCTGTTAATATAAAATAGAAAATAAAAACTTTTTTAATACTTTGCCTGAAATTGTATTTTTTTTATTTTGGTCACATCGCACACCTTAACAGTTTAATTTTTTGGCTTGTAGATCAATATGGCGGATTTTAGATTATTACAAATTCCTTGATAGCGCCGCCATTTTAAAATGAAAATGTCACACCCTGACAATGAAAATTGGAAACACCCCTCGCCAATTAATTTTCAACATAGAAATTTAATATTTGGGGATGTTTAAAGAGTTATCAAACAGATGTTTTTATGCATTATTTGACATGGTACCACTTCCGGTTTAGACAGAGTTGTACCAACGTATTAATTTTTAACAGAACCCTGTATTCGATAGGGCTTGAAATTACCTTTTTAGTGATATTTTTAAAAAATGGTTCCTACGCCGCCATTTTAAAAACAAATGACAACTTATGGTATATCATTGAAAAGGGAATTTCACTCTCTTAATAGCATAAAAAATATCAGCACTTTCTATTTGAAGAAAATCAGAAATTGCACATATAAAGTGACATTTGAAAAAAAACAAAAATGCTCACAGTTTATTCAAAAAAAGAAAAATTTGAACAATTTACTTAAGAACCCTTGTTAGGATATTTAATAATTCCCCCATTTTATTGTATTTGTATTATACTAAAAGGATTTCATCATATATGCGAATATTGTCGATATATAGGTTTATTGAAAAATATAGTTACCATCTGCCAACCATATTATCAAAGTAAATATATGCTAACTATGTGATATATCACTGAATAAATTTCAATCTATACATATTATGTGAAATAATATATACAGGTGTTCATTTTATTAAATATATATATATATTATATATATATATATATATATTAATATATATATATATACTATATACATTTATATATATATATATATATATATATATATATATATATATATATATATATATATATAATATATATATATAGTAATACTGCAGTCGTAGTATCCAATTTTATTGTTCTACTCCAGTATATATATATATATATATATATATATATATATATATATATATATATATATATATATATATATATATATATATATATATATATATATATATATATATATATATATATATATATATATATATATCTGTGTGTAATTTTTACAATGTATAGACAATATATTATTGTAGTTTAGTTATTTATTTGATGATAATCAGTTTCAAGAGGGGAAATTTTTGAGGTTAGTCGACTTAGAGGCCTCATAATCAAAAACCAGAGGCTGCCGGAAAAAATTGATCTAAGATTCGTGATCAGCGCCCCAAGTAAACTCCCTAAGCAAAAAATTTCAAAATGGCCGTTATGTCCGATAAGTTAATTTTTTTGAACAAGTTCTTTTGGCTAAAATACGACAAGCATTCCAGTTTATTTTGTGATTATTATCAAATGCGTGTTAACAAACTTTGATTGGTGGAATTCTGTTCGATGTTTTTTTATGCGTTTAGCTGTCTGGTCTGGAAGTTTTACCTATGTAAAATTTGTTACATTCACAAAGGATCTTATAAATATCATGCTTTGTATTGAATTACATTTAAAAATAATTTTAAAAAAATATATTTTACTGCTATAAAATTATTAGGATTATATATTGATAAAAATTTAAATTATAGAAAACATATAAAATATCTTTGAAATTAGCTATATTACCTTTAATAAAAATTTTGGTCAAGATTCACTTTTAAATTTGCTAAAAGTAGCAAACTTAAGAATATTAAAATCTTTAAAGACTTCAAAATAAAATTATTAAATGTATTTATAAATTACCATATCTTAAACCAACAATTAATTTGAAGATATAAATCATATATACAAATCAAAACATTCATTCATTCCCTAGTGTTGAAAAAAAAAAATATCATACTTAAAAATATTAATAAATTACATGGGCATAATACTAGACAAACAAATAAATATATTACAAACAATTCAAATTAAAAGTAATTTTGAAATGATATTAATACCCCATAACGAAATAAAAATATATAATAATATAGCATTGAGAATTTAAAAAATATATAAAAATTGTTACTGTTTAAAATTCTTATAAAAAATATTTAAAATTAATTTGACTGTTTTATTAACGGGTTCTTGTTAAAGTTAATTACACCGGCCCACAAAAAAAGTGGTGTCCTGGGTGTCGGACTAGGATTTCCTGGAGTATTTTTTTTCGCTGAACACGAATCTGAAGTCAAAATTGGGGGTCAAACAGCAAATAATCAAGAAAAGGCTAATTTCAAATATTAAATTTTTTTTTTTAATTTAATACGTCAATATCTTAAAAACTATATGGTCCAAGAGCCCAGTGCCCCCAGACATAACTTATTTTCTAAAGGACAAAATGTGGGGGCTCAAGTAGTGCTTATATGTGTATTGAATGCCAGCATACCTGCTAAGTTCGTTAGACGGCCAATTCACAGATACCAGGTGAGAAAGGTAACTAAAAATAGGGTTAACCTTCTTATTTTCTTATGGTTGATTTTATACATATTACAAAAATATTATTATAAAATAATATTGGTTTTTAACCTTTCCGTCCCATAACTTCCGCCAGACGCTTTATGCTCAAAAAAAATTATAATTTTTTCTTATAATGTCTGGTTTTATATTGTTATTTAAGGGACTATTTTAAACATATATTTATTTAGTCAGCCAAGAAAAACATCCCCAGCAAAAATATTCATCCGTGGTATGGCATCGCTATCCTCAAAGCAAGTAGATATCTACGCGAAGTTAAATACTTTTACTAAATATTTGAATAAGTATTTTTGTATCTTTTAAAATTATCAACATAAACATGTTGGCCATTGTGAAATAAATCTTTCATTAACTTCATTACATTAAAATAAGAATAGAAAACAATTGAACTAAAATTGACGTTTTTTTTTATAAAATTTTTATACAAATGTTTTTTAAATAACTTCATTTAATAATTATTTAAATAGCAGTAAATATTTAACTTCGCGTAGAATCTACTCCTTCCCCAAGACTGGCCGCCCTTAACTCCGGCTAATTTGTTGGAGTTGGGGATTGGATTTCTGGCAATAAATATATGTTTAAAATAATCCCTTTTAATAAAAACCAGACATTAGAATATAAGTAAAATTCAATATTTTTTGGGAGAAAGCTCTGGCAAATTATCCCGGAAATCTGGAATGTTCAATATTTTTATAATAATATTATGGGTATGTAAAAAAATTCACCATTAGAAAATGTTTTAACCTATTTTTAATTACTTTTTTCAATGGTATCTTGAATTTTCTAACGAATTTACAGTATTATTTTTTTTACTTGAACATTTGTTTAGAAAATAAGTTAATTGGGGATTTTACTCAATAAAAGATACAAAATTTATATAATAACTATGTTTTTTGCAAGACCTTTAATTTGTTATATTTTTTTTGTCTAAATGCAATATTTTTGAGTTAAAATAAAAACCGAATTTTTGGATTTTTAAATCCTAGCTTAGGAAAAAAAATTTGAAAATTAATTTTTTTTAACAAATTTTAAGTAATTTGGGATTTAAATTAGTAAAATAAATTATTATCAAGAAACCCAAAAATCACATTAATAAAAAAAAATGTTCCTATTTTGGACTAAAGTTTTTTGTCAAAATTACATTTCGTTTATATTTCCTTTATTATTTATTCTTTAAAAATGTTTATATAACTTTTTGATAGACATTTAAAAAGCCCCCTTTTTTTTTTTATGAAAATTTTTTTATTTTAGGTTTATATAGTCCTAGTCCAAACATTCCGTGGTAGCAGGTTTCTGCCGGTAAATGTACCGTGTCGGTTTTATGAGGTTTTCTCAATTTTTTGCTGTTTGACCCACAATTTTGTTTCTAGATTCGTGTTCACCGGAAAAAAATACGCCAGAAAATCTTAGTCCGACACCCAGCACACACTACTTTTTTTTGTGGACTTGTGTTATTGATAAATTTAATATATTTTTTTTAAATGTTATTTTATTTCCTGTACTAAACTGTATAGTTGTACAGGTAAATAAAGTAAGTAAATAAATAAAAAAATGTTGCACAGCAGAAAATCACTTTAGATGCATAGAAATAGAATGGGGTCATAAAAAAATCTTAAAACTTTAGCGCCCTCTAGTTTAAAAGTTAAGACCGTTAGGACATATTTTCATATAAAGAATTTTTCTCAAAAATTACCCAAGAAGAACCTGCATGTTTTTAAGGAGCATCCTGTATACGTTAAGAAAACTGACTGACCAGAACAAACACAAATTACATCGACCTCTGCACCCTTAGCAAACAAAAGATTTAACAAATCTTATGTTGCTTTGACGTGACAAATAGCACATATCTTACTAATTACTTCCATTCTATCACTGACTTAAATATACATCCAACACCAATTTCGACATTAGAATGTATACAATTTAATTAAATATTTTTAAGGGGATGTGATCATGCACTCGCGCTATCTTATTTGGGGCAAATAAATTAATCGCAGGACTAATTTGTTGACGAGAATTTCTTATTTTCCATCCGATGGATGATGTTTAGTTACTGTGGAGCTTTCCTTTTGTTAACTTAATTGTTTTTTCTTGTTTGAGTTTTTAAAGATTTTTTTATTGTCTTGTGATGGTTTGGTTACCTATCTTAGGTTATAGTGAGGTTCAAGAGAGTGATACTGGTTCTAGCGATGAATCTGGCATTTTCGAGGACCGTGACCCTATGGTGGATATGTCGGAGGATGTGATTTTTTACAAAGATGAAGTAAAAACTTAGTTTCTCTTTAATTCTTACAGGATATTGCGAGTGTCAAGCCTAAAAACATTTATATTTAAAATTGATAGTATTTACTATAGACCCAAAAAACAATGCTAAATTTTTGGTAATAGGTTCTGTTTTTCTAGCCATCTTTAGCCTGAATTTTTTTCACTCAAAAATGTTCTTATGCAAATATTTAAAATGCCTTTAATTTCAAGGAAAATGCAGATATTTTTGCGAAATCTAATACATATATAAAAGAAAACTGTTTGTGGTGCATCGTTTTCTTGGTAACTACCCACTGCCATCCACTAATAGTTATGGTGGTAGCTAGCCCTAGGTCTGCACTTGCAAGTAAGGGTTTGGTCGGGGGGTGGCTAAATGTAAAATATATATATATATATATATATATATATATATATATATATATATATATATATATATATATATTATATTATATAATATATATATAATATATTATATATATTAATATATATATATATATATATATATATATATATATATATATATATATATATATATTATATATATATATTATATATATATATATATATATATATATATATATATATATATATATATATATATATATATATATATATATATATATATATATATATTATATATATATATATATATATATATATATATATATATATATATATATATATATATATATATATATATATATATATCTGTCCTTCAACTCATGTGAACTTCCAGACAATTCGGAAAAGTTTTTGGAATAATCCAAAAAGTTCCAAGATATGTGCAACTGTTGTAATCGATCTAGAATGTTTTAGAAAGCTTCTGGAATAATCTAGAAAGTTCTAAAAATTTCTACAATGATCTAGAAAGTTCAAAAATGTGTGCAACTGATGTAATCAATCTAGAACGTCTAGAAAGTTCCAAAAATTTTGGAATGATCTTGGAAGTTCCAAAATGTGTGCAAGTGTTGTAATCGATCTAGAATGTTCTAAAAAGTTTCTGGAATAATCTAGAAATTTCTTAAAATTTCCGGAATGACCAAGAAAATGCAAAATTACTTAACTAATCATTCGACATACATTGTTCTAAGGTTTGGTCGTGTCATAAGAGGCAATGACAATACGCTTCCGAATTAGCTTTTCTTGTTCTGAGACCATGTGACATGAAAATTTTCTTGCTTCGCTTCCATTCGAGAATAACTTGTTACAAATCTAATTTTTAATTTTTAGACTGAAATCAAGCAACTAAATGAAAAACTCGCTGATTCAGAAAAAAATCTAGCCGAAAAGAAAAAAGCGCAAGAAGCGGCATTATTGGAGTTGTCTTATATCAACGAAAATATATCGATGGACTTGATTAAAACACAAGAGACCAACAAAATCCTACAGGTACGTTGATAATTTCATTAGAAACATTACTTTTTATTAAATAAGAAGGCCGTTAATAGTTGTGATTTATTTTAGGAACAATTACAAAATGAAAAAGGAAAAATCGATGGAGAAAAGACAGTGATAAATGAGCTAAAGGAAATAATTAAAACTAAAGAAGACAGAATCAAGACCTTGGAAAAAGAAATAAACACAATTAAGAATGAGAATACTTCTTTGGCAGCAAGGTATAGAAAAATACTTCTTTGGTCACGGCGTCTGTCTTAAATAAATAAATATTTTTAACAATATTACTATTTTGTAGGTGTAAGAAAGAAGAGGAAAATAAATCGAAAATGTTGGTATTGGTGGAGGAACTGCAAAAGGAAAAAGGCCAATTGCATGACGAAATTGAAAGAAATAAGAGAGAAATGATGAACTCCAATTTGGTAAGCCAATTTTTAATGAAACCAAATGAACAGTTATGATTTTAAATTAATTTTGTTCGTATTAGATCTATTTATTTGGCATGACTAACAAAATAATGACTACTAACATAAAAATGACAGCGGTGTCATCATCAATATATTTTTTTGAAGTGAAATTGGGTCGTTACACCTCTTTTAAAAGATTTTTACATGCTAAATAGAGCCCCAAATTTTTATATCTTTGCGCCAAACCGCCTTTGTAATAGCATCAATTTTTTTCCCAGTGTTGTTTCAATATTCCAATTTTTAATAAATTTCTCATGGCCTTTTTTACTTGTGACAATTAACGACGGTTTATTTTTGACCTTTTTGTCAAACTATAAAATGTCTGCTTAGTAATAGCAAATTCAATAACAAACAATACCCATTGGTGCATCTTTCACTTATTCTGTTTCCATAAATTCAGACACCAGAGTCGGAAGTATTTTCTGCAGATAGGACGTTCTGGAAAACGTTCGTTGAACACTTTCGCAGAAGCATACAAATTACGATAAGTTTCCCCGTAAATTAAAATAAGTTGGACTTTTTCTTCTAGAGATCTAGCCATTTTAAACCATAAAGAATAACTTTGACTTTACAAAAATAAAAGGACTTTAGATTGACAACTAATATTTTTTACAAACATGTCAAGAAAGCATAGTCTCATAGTAACTAATTATTACCCCTGAAAAAATTTACCAAAAATAATTAAAATCAAGTTATAACATAGTAAATTGGGAAAAATAAAAATTGGTGCTATTACAAACGCAGTTTGACGCGAGAATCTAAAAAAAATTGGCTGTGTTCAGCACGTAAAGCCCTTTCAATAGAGGAGCCACAGGACCACATTTTACATTAAAAACAATGACGTCACGTTGTTGCTGTTACACTTAAAGCTGTCATTTTATGTAGATTGACATCATTGTGTTAGTCCTGCTAACATCCCAAATTTGGTTTAAATACCTTCAGTACTTGGGAAGATATAAGGTGGGGGCGGACTTCATGTTCTCATTATACAGGGTGTCCCAGAACTAATGGGACACAGAGCAACAGCAGATTCCTTAGGTTGAAATAATGCAATTAACGTAAACTTGCCTTATCACAAAGTTGATATTAACTAAGATACAGGGAGTCAAACTTTTAATTTGGGATTTGGGAGTTCTTTGAGGTTAGAAATTCAAATTCGTCCATACTTTTGATGTTGCGAGTAGAGGGTGCCAGCTACGGCCTACCCCACTTATTTTAGATGGCATAACTTTTCTTAAGCTTAGTATATTGACCTGTTTATTAAAAAAGAAGTTACTATAATTTCCGCTGCATCAAAAATGTATACCTCATTTAGGTTTCTGGGAGCAACTGTTTTCGAGATAAACGTATTTTAAAGGACCCCGCAATGTTCAACATACTGATCAAAAGTCTCCAGGGGCACAAAACCCAAAAACCTCTCTAATCCGCCCCCCAAAATCAGCCTTAAAGGTCGCTGAAGATTTGTAGACCTTTGAGGGGTGGTTTTTGGGGTAGAAAGGGGGTTTTAGGTTCTGTTCCCCTGGTTTGATCAGGTGTTAAAAAAAATACCCCAAAGTTTGAAAACAATTGGGGGAAAATTTTCCCCAGGAAAATTGCGGGGTCCTTTAAAATACGTTTATCTCGAAAACAGTTGCTCCCAGAAATAAATAGGATCATTTTTGATGCAACCGGTTTAATAACCAAAAACAGGTCAATATAACAAGCTTAAAAGTTGCCATCTAAAACAAGTGGGAGTAGGCCGTCTCCAGCAACATCTAAATCATGGACTAATTTAAATTTCTTCGCCTCAGAAAACCCAAATTCCAAATTTTTTACCCTATATCAATTAGTTAAAATTACCGAAAAAAAAGAAAACAAAATTAAAAGTTTGACACTCTGTATCTTAGTTATTATCAACTTGGTGATGGAAGTTACATTAATTTTGTGACCCCCCAAAAACTGCTTTCTTTTGTTCCCTTCTTTTGGGGGACCCTGTATAACCCCTAATTTTTTTTTAATTTTTTTAAATCTTACGGCCAAGAAGTATTTTTCGCGTTGTTAAAAAATTTGCGATGGACTTAAATTGTTAAAAATTTAAAACGGTTTAGATTTTTTTTTTTTTTATGACCGGGGCCCGAAGGGGGTTTTTATATATTTTATATTATATCCTACAGATTTATATACATATATAAACCCCAAAAAACCAAAGTACCGTGAGTGCCGGGTTTTCCGGGGTTTTAACCCTTTCTTCCCATTTTTTCCTCAACTTTGTCAAGCACTGAAACATTTGGGCATTTCCCCCGCCCCCTTTTTATAACCCCGGAGTGCCACCACGGACGTTATTTTTTTAAAAACTACTACCTAAAAGTGTCTCTCGGCTCTGGGGAACGAACCCGGATCAGGGGGGCCCGAGCCAAAAAGCCACTACGGGGCCCGGGAGACAATCTTAATTTTTTAAAAAATGTCAGGTTTTGACAGGCTAAAATCATTGAATAACACTGACAATGACGTTTTTTTT
>JAHBCN010007174.1:44801-147301 GCA_019359885.1 Listronotus oregonensis | reverse complement strand
AAATTTCGTTTTTTTTACAATGATCTAGAAAGTTTAAAAATTTGTTCAACTGATTAATCAATCTAGAACGTCTAGAAACCAAAAAAATTTTGGAAGATCTTGGAATTCCCAAAAAAATTTAAGTTTTTAATGATCTAGAATTTTAAAAAAATTTCGGAATAATCTAGAAATTTCTTAAAATTTCCGGAAGCCCAAAAAATGCAAAAATTAACTAATCATTCGACATACATTGTTCAAAGGGTTTTTTGGCGTGTCATAAAGGCAATGACAATACGCTTCCGAATTAGTTTTCTTGTTCTGGACCATGTGACATGAAAATTTTCTTGCTTCGCTTCCTTGAGAATAACTTGTTACAAATCTAATTTTTAATTTTTAGACTGAAATCAAGCAACTAAATGAAAAATCGCGGATTAAAAAAAAATCTAGCCGAAAAGAAAAAAGCGCAAGGGGGGCATTATTGGGTTGTCTTATATCAACGAAAATATATCGATGGACTTGATTAAAACACGGCCAACAAAATCCTACAGGTACGTTGAAAATTTCATTAGAAACATTACTTTTTATTAAATAAGAATGCCGTTAATAGTTGTGATTTATTTTAGGAACAATTACAAAATGAAAAAGGAAAAATCGATGGAGAAAAGACGTGATAAATGAGCTAAAGGAAATAATTAAAACTAAAGAAGACAGAATCAAGACCTTGGAAAAGAAATAAACACAATTAAAATGAAATACTTCTTTGGCAGCAAGGTATAGAAAATACTTCTTTGGTCACGGCGTCTGTCTTAAAAAAATAAAAATTTTTAACAATATTACTATTTTGTAGGTGTAAAAAAGAAGAGGAAAATAAATCGAAAATGTTGGTATTGGTGGAGGAACTGCAAAAGGAAAAAACCAATTGTGACGAAATTGAAAAAAAAATAAAGAGAAATGATGAACTCCAATTTGGTAACCAATTTTTAATGAAACCAAATGAACAGTTATGATTTTAAATTAATTTTGTTCTATTAATCTATTTATTTGGCATGACTAACAAAATAATAACACTAACATAAAAATGACAGCGGTTCATCATCAATATATTTTTTGAAGTGAAATTGGGTCGTTACATTTTTTTAAAAATTTTTACATGCTAAATAGAGCCCCCAAATTTTTTTATCTTTGCGCCAAACCCAAAAGATCAATTTTTTTTCCCCGTGTTGTTTCAATATTCCAATTTTTAATAAATTTCTCGTGGCATTTTTTTCTTTGAAATTAACGACGGGTTTTTTTTTGACCTTTTTGTCAAACTATAAAATGTCTCAGTAATAGCAAATTCAATAACAAACAATACCCATTGGTGCATCTTTCACTTATTCTGTTTCCTAAATTCAGACACCCGAGTCGGAAAATTTTCTCAGATAGGACGTTCTGGAAAACGTTCGTTGAACACTTTCGCAGAAGCATACAAATTACGATAAGTTTCCCGTAAATTAAAATAAATTGGACTTTTTCTTCTAGAGATCTAGCCATTTTAAACCAAAAATAACTTTGACTTTACAAAAATAAAAGGACTTTAGTTACAACTAATATTTTTTTCAAACATGTCAAGAAAGCTACAGTATAGTAACTAATTATTACCCCTGAAAAAATTTAAAAAAAATTAAAATCAAGTTATAACATATAAATTGGAAAAATAAAAATTGGTGCTATTACAAACGCAGTTTGACGCGAAATCTAAAACAATTGGCTGTGTTCAGCACGAAGCCCTTTCAATAGAGGGGAAAAGGACCACATTTTACATTAAAAACAATGACTCCCTTGTTGCTGTTACATTTAAAACTGTCATTTTATGTAGATTGACATCATTGTGTTATCCTGCTAACATCCCAAATTTGGTTTTCCTTCAGTACTTGGGAAGATATAAGGTGGGGGGGGATTCATGTTCTCATTATACGGGGGGAGAACTAATGGGACCAGAGCAACAGCAGATTCCTTAGGTTGAAATAATGCAATTAACGTAAACTTGCCTTATCACAAAGGGAAAAATTAAATATAAAAAAATTTTTAAATTTTTAATTTTAATTTTTGAAAAATTTTGTCCTTTTTAAAAAAAAAATCATTTTTTTTGGAAAAATTTTTTTGATTTACCTGTTTTTAAAAAGGTTTCATTTTTCCAAAAATTTTTAAAAAAATTTTTTAAAAAATTTAAATTTTTTAAAAACATAAAATTCCGGGGGGCGACCCAAAACCCCTTTTTAACCCGGGAAAAAACCCAAAAGGGGCCCAATTTTTAAATTTTGGGGTTTTTTTATTATTTTTGAAAGGGTTTTGGGTTTTTTACCCAAATTTTAAAATTTTAACAAAAACCCCAAAAGGGGTTTGGAAAATTTAAAAAATTTAAAAATTGGGGGCAAAAAATAGACCCCCCAAGGTTATATTTTTATTTGTCAAAAATTTAGTTTCAGCAATATTTTTAAATTTGGGCAATAAAAAGGGGAAAATAAAAAAACTAAAAACTGGATTAATTTTCCGAGTTAGAATTTTTTGGGGAAAAATTTTTTTGCAAACCCTTTCAAAAAAATTTTTTTTGTGAGAAAAAGTTTAAGTGGATATTTTTTTTAAAAAAAGCGCTGCATATCGCGAAGGTTACAAAAATGAAATGGGGATTAAAAAATGTTAAAAACCTTTCAAAATGTGGGTGAAAATTCAGTGGAAAAAGGGAAAAATTTTCAAAAAGGACTTTTTTCAAACTATGTTTTGGAAATTTTAAATAATTAAAAAACTTACACCCCAATTTAGAAGTTTTTACGGCATTGAACAAACCATTCCCGTTTAGTCACATTTGAAAAAAAATGTTCATTGGGCCCCTAGAAACCCCAGGAAATAAAATCAAAAATTTTCAAAAAACTTTTCAAAATTTTTTTGGATGAAAGACAGATGCTTTGGCAGATATATCGCACATCTGATGATTGGGGAAATTGAAAAAATAATTCTACAAACGAAAACCTAAAAAGTTTTTAAAAAAGTTTGGGAAAACCAATAATTTTTACGGTAAACCCGATTCCCAAAAGCTTTTATAACTTTTTTTTTTCCCAAAACCCGTGCCCGAAAAAAGTTCTTGAAAAACTTTATTTTTTGCCCGCCCCTTTTGGGAAAGTAACAGAACCTTAAAAATTTTTAAACCCCCAAAATGGTGATGTTACAAAAACTTCTGCAATAAAAAACCAGTACAGAAACCATCAGAAAGATTTCCGCTGTAAATAAGTAATTTCAAGTGTTAAAAAATCTTTATCAAAAACCCCTCTAAGATGCAAATGTATAGGGAGCCCACTGCCTGGGGTTGTTTACCAAGAACCCGTAATTAAATGGGGAATGGATTAAGAGCTATATTCTTTCGCCCGAACACTTTGATGCCTTAAAAACAATTTTTGGGCTTGGAGGACGACGCTTTTTAGTTAGTTCAAAGTAAGGCTTGTTAAAAAATGCAAGGTAGCAAGATTTTGTTTTTATTAAATTATTTTGGTTTTATAAAACCCCCTAGGGTTTTTATCGTTTGAAGTGGGCAATTGGTTTTAAAAGAGTCCATTAAAACAGAAATTTTTTGGTAAGGGGTTTTGGGAAAGCGGGAAAAAGGGGGGCAAAAAAGGGGAAAGCGGTCCTTTAACAAAAATAGGGGTTTAAAATTTTTAAAAAAAAATCAAAAATATTAGAAAAAAATTTTTGACGAAATTCCATCCTTATAGTATATTCCAAAACTTCAGTATTTCCCCAAATTTTTTCAAGAGTTAAAGAACCTTTTCTTTGTTAAACATATTTTATATAAAGAAATATTTTTACTAGAAAACTTCGAAAAAATCTTTTGTAATTTTTTTTTAATTTCCAAACAAAAATTGTATAATATTTGATTATTTTTTTGCTTTTATATATTTTTAATTTGGGGTTTTAAATTATAAACAATTTTAATTTTAAAATGTAAATAATTGTATCTAAAACAAATAATTCTGACTATGTTTTTCTTTTTCACTTTCATTGAATTTATTTTTTAAATAAAAAACCTTTTTTGAAATTGTACTTTTTTTTTTAATTTTTTTTTTCTATTAATATTAAATTTTTTACATTTGAATTGAAAATTTTTTTTAAAAAAAGTCAATATTTTGCTTTTTTTAAAAAAAATGCATTTTTTCCAAAAATTTTTTTTAAAAAAAATTGTTGAATTTCCTGTTTACTTATCACAAAGGGAAATTAACCAAAACAGGGAGTAAACTTTTAATTTGGGATTTTTATTTTTAAAAAGGAGAAATTAAATTCGTCCTACTTTTTTTTGCGAGTAAGGGGGACCGCCTACCCACTTATTTTAAAGGGTAACTTTTCTTAAGCTTAAAAAAAATTGACCTGTTTTTTTAAAAAAAGACTTTTTTTTTTATCAAAAATGTAACCAAATTTTGGTTTTTTTGGGGGCCCGGGGTTTTTTTGATAAACATATTTTTAAAAAGGGCCCCGTTTCAACACCTTTTTTTAAAAATCTTTGGGGGCCCAAAAAAAAACCTCTCTAATCCAAAAAAAAATTTAAAAGGCCTGGAGATTTACCTTTTTTGGGGGGGGTTTTTTTTTTTGGGGGTTTTAAGGGGGGTTTTTTTGTTCCCAAAAAAATGAAAAAAACCATTCTTTCAAAGTTTGAAAACAATTGGTCGAAACCCATTTTTAAGGAAAATTGGGGGTTTTTAAAAAAAAGTTTATTGAAAACATTTTTCAGAAACTAAAAATGAAAAATACATTTTTGATGCAGGGAAATTATAGTAACCCCTTTTTTTTTAAAAAAAAGGTCAATATAACAAGCAAAAAAGTTACGCCATCTAAAACAAGTGGGGTAGGCCCTAGCTGGGGCCCCTACTAGCAACATCAAAATCATGGACAATTTAAATTTCTCGCCTCAAAAAAACCCCCCCAAATTTTGTCCGCTATTCAATTTTTTAAGAAATTAATACGAAAAAAAAAGAAAACAAAATTAAAAGTTTGACACTCTGTATCTTAGTTATTATCAACTTGGTGATAAGGCAAGTTAACGTTAATTGCATTATTTTGACCTAACGAATCTGCTGTTGCTCTGTGTCCCATTACTTTTGGGACACCCTGTATAATGCACTAATGTTGTATTAATAGTTTTTAAATCTTACGGCCGAGTGATGATCGCGTTGTTAAATTTAGCGATGGACTTAGCAATTGTTAAAAGTTAACAACGGTTTAGATTTTTTTTTTATCTTTATGACAGCTCACGAAGGATTATTTTTGTTATTATATAAGATTATATTAATATATAACCCTAAGACAAAGTGTGTGCCGGGTTTTCCGGTGTTTAACCCATTTCTTCCCAGTTGTTCCGTCAACGTTGTCCAAGCACTGAAACATGCAAATGTTGCATTTCACAGCACCTTTTAGATAACGCGGTAGTGCCACCACGGACGTTATTTTTAAATAACTACTACCTAAAAGTGTCTCTCCGGCTCTGGGAATCGAACCCGGATCGCCGGGCCCTCGAGCCGAAACTGACCACTACGCAACCGGAGAGACAATCTTAATGTTTAACAAAATGTCAGATTTTGACAGGCTAAAATCATTGAATAACACTGACAATGACGTTTTGTTAAACATTCTAAACCGTTATTAACTTTTAACAATTGCTAAGTCCATTGCTAAATTTAACAACGCGATCATCACTCGGCCGTTTATCCACCCTGTTTTTAAATGAATTTGTGTACACTGCATTTAGAATTTGTTCACTTAATTCATTTCATGGATACACAATTCTGTTAGAAAAAGCATTTTCTTGGTTTTATGTAATCATAATTTTAGTATATAATTTTGCATAACTTTTTTTACAGAATCTTGACGCGTTACGCGAAGCTTGCACTCTGCTAGAAAACCAAGTAATCGAATACGAAAATATCGTGTCTCAGTGTAAAATCAAGGAGTCTGATCTCAACGCTAACACTGAAAAATTAATCAGCGACCTCTGTCAAGCAAGACAAGAAACACAAGAAGCTAAAAGGTAGTGACAAGTATTATTTCTGACGTATAACAGATACAGTGTAAACTATAATTTTGCAGACCCTCTTTTTATTAATTTCTCATAGAATTTCATTTGTGTTAAAAGTTTTCTTATAAAAAAAACTGATTATGGTTAAGATTTATTATTCTATATTTTAGACACATAAACGAACAGAAATCTCTGAAAGCAGTGGCCGAACAAACAATTAAAAGACTAAAAGAAGACATTGAATGTCTGGAAAAAGAGTGTGCAGATTACAAGAACCAGTGTATGTCGTACAAACAGTTTTCGTCTGGACTGTCCGAAGAACTGACGGTAAGATTACCACAATGAATATTTTTATGGGAAGCACTTTTAAATTATGTCGTTTACTGTCGTCACAACCTGCTAGCGTTTCTTACGTCAAAGAGAAATATAGATTTCACTAAAGACGCACAAAACAACGCTAAATTTTTGGTAATAGGTTTGGAGGCTCGCTTACTCGAGCTGGCGTCCATCGAGAGTAAATGCGTTCACACTTTGCTATATAGAGAACCTGCGTAAGAACTAGTGGCGCCTCTCTCGTTAATTTTGTAAGTTCGTACGTGAGGACGAGATGTTTATAAACATGCATTTCAATAGTGACTCAAGAATCATGTAATTTTCTATTAATTATTTCTTTGTAATCTTTACAAATTTAATACATAAATATATATTAATAATTTATTGAAACAATAGATATTAATGGAAAAGTTATAATTAAGTGATGATGAGTGGAAGAAACGTTAAAAACAAGCCAAGAACTGGTAACACCGGTTGTTGTGTTGTAATAGAGTAAAACTTAGTCAAATATAAAATTTTATTTGTTTTCATCAAAACCTCATTTAATAGAACGTCGATAAAAGTGGATAAAAGTAGTGAATTGTATTAAGTAAGTGTATATGCGTTGACAATAGATATACAGTGTATACATAATTTATGGAACAAATTCATTATTTGCTTAAGCAAAAGAAAATAATAATTTTCTTAAACACGTAAATAATCATTTTTTGACATAAAATAATATACAAGGTGACTTATGAAGTAGGTATGATATTATCGAAGATTTTTAAAACAAAAACCGCAATATTTTAGTGCAGATTTATAATCTCCAAGAAGAGTCGATTTTAAAAGCATAAAATACTTATGGTTTTAGGTGGAAATTATATAGTTACAGGGTGTCAAAGAATTGTGTACATTATGATTTCTATCCTGCAAAGTTGATAAATGCATAAGTAATATAATAATAATATTAGTCAAATACTTGACAAAAAATATTATTTTGTCAGCATAACAAACATTACCATAATTACAAGACAGATATTAAAAAGCGTTTTTAAGTATTACTGGTATCCAGTTACACAAAATTAAGAAAAAATGCGATAAATAGTACTCTGAACCTACAAAACTGTCCATTAATGTCAGAAAAAAACTAAAATCAGCTCTTCTTGGAGGTTATTAATATCTGCATTAAAATATAGGGGTTTCAATTTAAAAAAAGAAATCGTCGTTGACATCATATCTACTGCACAAGGCTGCTACTATTTTTATTTTATGTAAAAAAATGTCCAATACAAAATTATTGCTTACGTGTTGAAGGAAATTTTAAATGTTTTTTTGCTTTACCAAATATAAATTTGTTCTATACATTATGTATACAATTTTACCACCCTGTAACCACCAAAGTGACATCAAAAACCATAAGTATTTTATGTTTTAAAAATTGCTCTTCTTAAAGATTATAAATCGGCAATAAAATATTGGGGTCTCTATTTAAATAAATCGTCGATGACGTCCTATCTACTATATGAGTCACCATGTATATTTATATTTTATGTTAAAAATGCTCAATTCAAATTTATTATTTAATATGAATATATTCCATACATATTACAATATTAATTTTACTATTTCTTTAGCCCAGATGGTACCCGTAAATCCGGGACATTTATTTTTTGAAACCCACTCTTTATAATTACATTGTTTGACATTTCCAATTTTAATAATTAATTTATAATTACCATAGCGATCAGTACAAAATTTAATTTCTCTCATACTTAATGCTAAATTTTGCCACCATGAGCGCTAGTGCACAATAGCAAGGCCACGCAGATTCTTTATAAACGAACACTGTTGTCAAAGGTGTAACAATGGTAATAGTCATTAGAAATTATTTTTGTGGAAAATAGGCCAAATTCGTAGTAATAATGATATTTTTTTTTCTGTATAACAAAAAAAATTTGATGATGTAAATTTTTACTTTGTATGTGTTTATATGTTACTTTGTTAAAGGCCAGTTTAGTGGATGTATGTAAAAAGAATTAAACTATTGACAAATATTTCTTCACATTTTAATAAATCACAGGTAAAATGTCAGCAAAAATACACATTATAATGTCTTATTATCACCACTACAGAAAAAACACAACGCAGAAATTATAACACGATTTACAAGATATCAAATAAGAATAAAAATTATTTAACTCTCGAAAACTAGTATGTTGTTTAATTGTAGCAGAGGATTAATCGGATCGTTCGATTTCCCAATAATTCCAGCATTTCTTGTTAAATTTTCACTTTTGAAAGATTGGTGTTTACTTTTAAAATCCTACTTAACAGATCGGGTACAGTTTGTATCTATAAATAATTACACATCCTCTAACTTTTATGCTACATCAGGAGTACCGCAAGGTTCAACACTGGGTCCTCTTTTGTTTCTGTTATTTATCAACGACTTAGAACAATCTATAAAAAATTCAAAAATTCTTCTTTTTGCAGACGACTTTAAAACATCTAACAAAATTAGCAATATTAATGATTGTATTGATCTTCAGGATGATTTAAATAGGTTGTATGATTGGAGTTTGAAGAACCGCTTATCTTTTAATATTGATAAATGTAAACATATTAGATTTTCACATTTAAAAATCCCATAGATTATACGTTTAACATAAACAATCAATATATTAAAAAAGTAGAACTTCATAAAGATTTAGGCGTAACATTTGACACTAAACTATTTTTCCAACATCATATTGAAGATATAGTAAGTAAGGCTTACAGAAATCTAGGATTTGTTTTACGTAATTCAAAAAACTTTAAATCTATAAAGACATTAACTACACTTTTTAACAGTTTCGTTAGGTCAAAATTAGATTATGCCAGCATTATTTGGTCTCCATGCTAAACAAAATATATTATTATGTTGGAACAAATACAACAAAAATTTATTCGTATATCAGATATTATATTAAAAAAACAACATGTATACAACAACTACCCAGTAAACTTAAAGAGATATAACCTTATGACTTTATTTAACAGAAGAATTTACACAAGCATATTGCATTTTTTTAAACTTATGAATGGATTATCGTTTGATAATGTAATTTTAAAATCGGTGAATCTGTGTGTTCCCAACAGGACTAGAATGGTTGGCTTTAGAACTTTTAGTGTTAAGACATATTATAGAATGAACTATCAAAGAAAATCTCCTGTAAATTCAATGATCATAAATTATAATAAATATCAACAATTTTGTGATATATTTGGTGACTCTAATAAAATGTTTTGTAAGAAAATTAAGAATGTATTATATGGTAAAAATAGTAGTGTAATCTGTAGTTAGAGTATTGGTAGTAGAATATAGGTATAAATTAATTAGTAAGTATTAAGTAGCATACGGAACTGGACACTTGGAATACTCTTATTGTGTTCCAAGTTTCCCCATTATAAACACAACCTGTAATTAGGCTTAGATATTGTATGTATCCGCCTGTTGTTGTTGTTAAATAAATAAATAAATAAATGTGTGGATGTCATAAGAAAATATAATTTAAAAAATGCTAAATCATATTTAACATCGTGACCAACGCCGCCCGCTTAAATTAACCAACAATCCAATGAAGGTCTTAATGTTAATTTTTTTAATGTTTGCAGGGTGCAGAAGAAAAACTAAGCAACGCGGAAGTCACAATCAAGTCTTACGAGAGGCAAATTGAAAAATTATCATCTGAAAACAATATTCTTAAAGAAGAAATTTCCGAAAATATTACCAAGATTAGCCATTTAAGAGATTCTAACCATAAGCTTTCTCATCAGATAAGAGATTTAAAAGAAAGTAATGCTGGTAAGAACATATGCCCAAGAGACTTTAGTAATTACATATTGGTGTTGACCCGATTTTGTATAAAAGTTTATTTTTTTTATATTACTTATGTTTCCTAGTTCTGTCGTACGTTAACCAAAAATACAATTTTAAGCTTCCTTCGTTCGATGAAAATCGTTTCTTATGCATGATCTTATTGGGATGTGAGAACAGTCAGATCAGGCAAATAAGGTGGATATTGCAGAAATTCGTACTTTATTCACTGATTTTCTCAATGGTTTTTTGAGCTGCGTGAGAGGGTGCATTGTCTTCATGACAGCTGTTTTTTTTTCTTTGGTAAACCAGATCTTTTTTAACAATTTTTAAATCCAACTGGTTGGGACGGTTACAATATCAATCCAAGTATATTGTTTTACCGAGTTAAAAAGTAATCCACAAGCAGAATTTCTTTTGCATCACAAATAACCACAGCCAACACCTTCTTGGCTGATTACCAGTCTCCAACATGCTTAGGAGTGGGTTCACACCACTTCTCAGCCTCTTGTTTTGCATAAGTTCCAACAAGTTTCATTTATAGTGATAAAACAATGCACAAAATCGCTTTTATCCTTTCTAAAACGCTCCAACTATTGCTGAGAAAGTCGCATTCGAATGTGATTTGTTTCATTGTTAGCAAATGCGGCACCCATACAGCTTTCTGAAACCTAAAACTTCAGCCAAAATATTGCTCACACTGCCTATTACAATCACTGGCGATCTGCACAGATAACTTTTTTTTCTAATATTTTTGCCAGGATTGGGTTCACAAAACTTCTCAGCCTCTTGTTTTGATTAAGTTCCATTCATATTGATAAAACAATGCACAAAATCGCTTTTATCCTTTCTAAAACGCTCAAAGTATTGCTAACAAAGTCGCATTCTTTATGTAATCTGTTTCATTGTTAGCAAATGCGGCACCCACACAGCTTTCTAAAACATAAAACTTCAGCCAAAATATTGATCACACTGCCTATTAACAATCCTGGCGATCTGCACAGATCATATTTTATCTAATATTTCTGCTACGATTTTCGGCGTTGTTGCACTTTTTGGTTGTCCTTCCCGTGGATCGTCTTCAAGACTTGTACGACCTAGTTTTAATCAGCAACCCTTTTTTCTCCTGTTTTAATTGAAGGTGAAAAATCCTTATACATTTTTAATGATCGTGCATGCCCTTTTCCATGCTGCACCTTCTAGAAATACAAATTTTATCACTGCATGATATACAAATTTTTTCCATTGAAAAAAAATATATCAATTTTGAACAGCTTTAAATATACGGAAAAGTTAATAGGCCTACATAAAACTTTTTACGTGCTCATAAAAAAAATATTACCATTTATTTTAATAAAATGATAAACCTAATAGCTAGTCGAGAAAACGAAGAAATGCCCGAGGGATTTTTTGTGTAGTAAAATGGATTTGAATGCGGTTTTTTGCATTCGATTCGTATGAACGTTTACAAACTTTGTGAACAAATTTAATTAATGGAAAATCAAAAACTGCGTTTGTACAATAGAAAATTGTAATTTCGAAATGCATTTAAAAGTTGACAATTATAAAAAAATTATAACTAGGTAAATAATGATGAAAATGAGCCCAAATTTGTTACTCGGGGGGTTTTCGATGTCGCTGTACACGAATATGACATTGGCAAGGGCCTAAGGACTACCTGGTGCGCTTCTGGAGTTTTACGATAATTCCTTCTAATATCAACCCATTCTTTTTACTCGGAGGTTTCTAAGGTCGCTGAACATGAATATGACATTAACAAGGGCCTACAGAGTACCTGGTGCGCCCTAAAGCGGCCTATACACATGCAGGCAAGTGTTAAGACTTGCCTGTACAGGTCGAGATACCGGGGGGAAAATGTATGTGTCAAAACTGACGGCCGTTCAGTTCCAAGGGCTCGGCAAATCAGTTCCCGCTGATTTTTAGAGCAAGTAAATTTGGGCCCAAATGGTGAGTTTTTGTTCGCGCCTAGATGTTTTTACGTGATTTTTGTGGCAAAGTAGGTAGTCGTTAAAAAAAAAGGGAAATTTAGACTATCAAAGAAACACAAAGACATTATGAGGAAACTCATAGAATTATATAAAGACAATCCGTTGTGTTAATAATAAAATCAAAAGAGTATTTCCAATAAAAATTTTTTAAAAGAAGAGGCATAAAAAATTATAACTTGGAAAAAAGATTTAAAAAGAAATTATATGCAACTGAAGTTAAAACCTAAACTTTTCGCCTAAATGGTGTAACGTCGCTTCGGTTTTCGCAACTTCTTTTAACCGACTTACCTGGACGCATTGGCGCGGGCTTGCCTGCATGAGTATAGTGCCCTTAAGGATGATGTAAACGTCGTCTTCAGAAGTTTTACGACAAATCCTCCTAATATTAGTCCAATTTCTTTACTGGGGTTTTTGTGGTCGCTTAACACAATTGAATGGACAAGGGCCTACGGAGTACAGGGCCGCTAAGAATAGTGGAAACGTCGTCTTCTGGAGTTTTACGACAGTTTCTCCTAATATCAGCGCAATTTTGTTTTTAGGGGGTTTTTAAGGCCCTTGTCAATATCATATTCGTTTTCAGCGACCACAAAAAACCCCCCGAGTAAAGAAATTGGATATTAGTAGGATTTGTCGTAAAACTCAAGAAGACGACGTTTACACCATTCTTAGCGCGCACCAGATCTCTGCAGGCCCTTGTCAATGTCATATTCGTGTTCAGCAACAACAAAAACCTATTAAGTACAGAAATTGTGCTGATATTAGAAGGATTTTTCCTAAAACCCCAGAAGACGACGTTTACACCATTCTTAGCGCGCACCAGATATTTCGCAGCTCCTTGTCCAAGGGCGTAGCCAGGATTGTGTATAAGGGGGGGCAGAAAAAGAAAATACAAGATTATATTGTTTGTTTTGATCGTTATTTTTACCATAGGAGTTTCACATGAGCAGTGGAGGTAGTAATTAAAAAAATATATAAAAATCAGAAATAGCTTGAATGAATGCGAGCGGCGACCGATGAAGGCGCACAACATTGGCTGATCAGTTGCCTCTCCTCTCACCCCTCACATCGCCCACCCGCTCCGCTGCTATGTCTATTGTAGTTAGGGTTTTGGGTTTTCACAAAACGTTTTATAATTTATTTTTCTATAACAAAAAAAGTTGCGCTACCCTTGTCGTTATAAGTGACATTTTTTAGAGTAAGAAATGATGTAAAAAGATTATATTAGAGATCACATCACATATAGTTGGATTTCACAAGCCAGCCTTTAAGCCTGTTAGTTTCTTAGGTTTTATAAGAAGCGTCGCAAATTATAAAGCTCGTCAGAATTACAGTTTACCAGCGAACGGCCGCTCTTCTAAGGGGGAGCCCCTCCGTGCCCGTACCTCGCTACGCCCATGTCCTTGTCAATGTCATATTCGTGTTCAGCGACCTCAAAAACCCCCTGGTAACTAAATTGGGATAATATTAGGAGAGATTGTCATAAAACTCCAGAAGACGGCTTCTACCCCACACTCCGTAGGCTCTTGATAATTTCATAATCGTGTTCAGCGACTTCGAAAACCCCAGATTAACAAATTCGGGCGTATTTCTTTTAACATTTATCTAGTTAATTTTTTTTTATAATTGCAAACTTTAACATTTCGAAAATGCAGTTTGTAGACGTTCATACGAATCGAATGCAAAAAACCGAAGGAAGTTTAAAGGTGTATGGAAGCCCAATACTGTAGAACAAAATTGTCCAGGCGTGCAGGACAGCGGGAATCGGGGGATTGGCCCCGCGGAGTTTGCGCAATGAATAGTAGGTCAGGGTCGGACTTCCATAATTCTTTGTTACTATCTATAAAGTTGACATCATCAAATGTCAAATTCAAACATTCACTGTTTTTTTTATTTTTTGCACAAAATTGTTGGTTATTAAATGATACCACTATAGAATATTTAAAATTATTGTGTAATATTGGATTTTATATCATCTGATACAATATCGAAAAAATAGATGGCGCCACTTTACATCCTTCTATTTAAATGGTCAATATTTTTTGGAGTTTTATTTTTACCAAAAATCTTTGTAAATAAACAAAAACACGATTTTTTAAAATAAATTTTAAATTTTTCAATGTTGTTATAAAAGAAGGGCAAGAATAGTGTAAATGAGTTTAATCTAATCCTAAGATTCTGGTTGTAAAAAGTGAAAATTTTTATAACTGCTTTTTAGGCATATACTTTTCACTAATAACAAACATTCATGAGACAGAATAACAGTGGTTAAAAATTTTTAGTAACCTTTGGTACCTGAGTATCCATTGTAACAGTATCCGTTAAATATTATGTATCTACAGTATGTCAAGCTTAAAAAGTTGATAATGTAATATTAAGAAACCAAAAATCTAATTTATTGTTAAACAAATATAGAAAAAGCAAAAAATGAACTTTAACATAGAAATACCGTGGCTCAATTCAATTAAATATCTTGGTCTTATTTTAGACAAAAAACTTAGTTGGAAAAATCACATTTCATACTTAATAACCAAAACTGAAAAGAGTCTTAATTTACTGAGGGCCATAGTTTCCAGATCTTGGGGTTCAGACCCTAGAACTACTTTATTATTTTACAAAAGCTTTACCAGGTCGATATTGGATGTGAGCGCCGTTTTTTATGGATCCGCGGCCAAGGTGGACCTCAACAAAATTGATACCATTCAGTATAAAGCTCTTAGGCTCGTTACGGGTGCATTTAAGTACAAGCATTACTAGCAGAATGTAATGAACCTCCTCTTTATTTGAGGCGTAAAATGCTTGCATAAAAGTTTATTGTTAAAAATCTGCAGTATGAGAATAATCCCTTAATAGGTAAAATTCAAAAGCTAGCTGTCTCTGATCTTGTGGTCCCCTACTGGAATCATAAAACCAGCCCTCCGCTTGCAGAGGCCTTTGCATCAACGGCAGAATATGATCGTGTTATAAACAAAAAACCTAAAAAATATATTTATAATTATTCTTATAACATACTTTGTAAAGCCGGTGGTAATATTTCCATCTTTTAATCAAATTCCTTCAATAAATAGGCAAATTTTTGCTTCTGAACTTCAAAAAGTTCCATCATTTCTATAAAATTTACACAGACGGCTCTAAGAATGATGAAGGGCGGGTTTTGCCTACACGATCCCCGAGTATAACGTTACACAAAAATATAAATGTTCTAAATACACTTCGATATTTTCAGCAGAAGCTTCAGCCATTCTAAAGGCTTTAGAATACATCAATAGCGACGAAACGCTGACTAATACAATGATTCTCTCCGACTCTAAATCGGTTCTTCAAGCAATTAACAACTCAAACTGTAATCATTCCATTATAGCCAATATTTTACACATAATAAGCTCTATATACCTGGAAAACAGGAAAGTTATTTTTATGTGGATAAAAGGCCACTCTGGTCTGGAGGGCAATGACCTAGTCGATCAGGCTGCAAAAAGTGCTATTTTGGAAGGGCAGATAAATAATTGTACCCAAGCCTCAGACATATTTTCTACCGTAAGAGAGGCGGTCTTTGCGGAATGGAAAAACAGCTACAAATTATACGCAGCCAATAATCCTAACCATTACACATCTATTAATAAGGATCTTCCAAAAAACCCGCCCTTGTTTAGGCTAAATTTACCTCGCCATATTTTCATATCGTACTTTAGATTTTTAGTAAACCATGGTAGTTTTGGAAAACACCTCTATAAACTTAAATTAGAGGATTCACCTAACTGTAAATGTGACGCTCAGTCCATAGACGATCTAAATCACAGATTATTTGTTTGCAAGCTGAATACTCAGGCTACAGAATTTCTTTTAAAAGTACTTTGCAAATATAACCTTCTTCCATTAAACGTTTTATCTTTTATGACCCTTGTCATAAATAAACCGCACATTGAAAAAATATTTCTAAATTTCCTTAAACTTACTAAAATAAGAATATAGATTTAAACCAAACTCCTTTGTACACATATTCAATCCTTTCCGTGGTCTTCATTGTGTCGTCAATGTTAAGTCGCCCTGACAGACGCCAGTGGCGTGAAATGAGTGTCCTTGTCTTTTAATGTTTGTCTCTGCCTTTATATATATCATTATTTATATGAAATAAAAAAAAATGATTTTATAAATAATCTCCATATAATCATGGCTAAATGGGCAGAGCCCGAGGCCACAAAAAAAAAAAAAAAAAAAAACTTTAACATAAAATTGTACTTTCTTACATTCAATTAGAGGGACCTGTATATATTAAAATTTGCCTGGTCTGCCCAGTAATTAATAATTTTGACCCTTTAAAGGAATGTACTTAATTATTAAATAAAATAAAAGTACCTAAATGTAAACCTTATTTATTTTTAATAATCCACAGAAATACACAAACATTGTGGAAATCCTATAAAAAATAGTTAAGATTGCCTTACTTTTCTCACTGCTATTTTCTATGAAATTTTCATTTTCTATTATTGATATATTATCATTTATTCGGTTACCTAACGTTACGCCTCATAAGAAGCACCTAATTTAAATATAAAAAATATTTACCTAAAGTAAAAAACGCCGGGTATGTTACCCTTGGATTTTTCAAGACTAAACCATACAACATCTAGTCATTTTGTTACGATTTTATAAGTAACAAACATAAACACAAAATTATAGTCACAATTTAATAAACATTAATCACTAAAATAAGGTTTTTATCAATTCAAAAACGATATTCCGGCTCTCATAAAAGTATAATGTGTTGCCTAACTACTCACTGATTTATCAGTGTGTAAGTAGGCAACAGATTAAATTATTTCGTGGAATTTTGTTATTGCGCAGAATCGGCGGGGCCAACTCTGACAGATATTTTCATACTGGGCTGGACATTTTTTGATCGAATGGGCCATAGCATTGGGCTTCCATACACCTTTAAACTTCCTTGAAAAAACCGCATTCAAATCTGTCTTACTGCACAAAAAATCCCTCGTAAGGCCTATTTTTGTGCTACGTTTCCTCGACTAAGCGTCATCTCCTATCGAATGACTAAATTTATTAAAGAAACCGTTATAAGTACATATTATTTGATGCAAACTTTACTTAATTTTATCAGATTTACAAAAAAATGTTATGGCCACATCAAATTGGTCATAGTATGACATTTTTTTCTGATACCTTGTATGGCATTTTAAAGGTTTCATTCAAAAAATTCACGAATTGGAGAGAATTCTCAATGAAAAAAGCAACTACTATAAAGAAAGGGAGACGAAAGCTGATGCCACCATCAAACAACACCTTAAGCTGATCGACTATTTGCAAACTAAGGTATGTAAATTGTTCGAGTCGTATTTTAAAGTTCGGCGTTTTCTCCATGATTCGACGTGTTGTATTTCAGATTGACGAATACTCCCACAAAAAGAACAGAACACTAACAGAGGTCATATTCGGAAGTTCGAAAAAAGAGAACCATCCTCCTGTTTCTCTGGTTCTAAATTACAAGGATCTGGAGACGGAACTGGCAAAAGAAAGGGAGAATAGCAAACAGTTAAAAGAGGAAGTTTATAGATTAAAAGCCGCTACTTTATGCGAGGTAGGTACTAGTAAATTTATCTTTTAAAGTTTATTCACACACATCAGTGACGTCTCAGTCACGGCCCGTGAAGACTCCGAGAAAAAAAATAGATTTATTTTAAAATGGACACGTTGACGTATGTCAGGCACAGTCACGTCAGTTGTTTTACAATTCGTTCCGTCCTAACGTATATTCGTTGCCGACGATGTTTTTCAGTTTTGACTGAGCGTCGGACCGGTAATTTTGATAATGACGAAACACATGTTACAAAACCTTGTATTGTATGATTATCTCCACGCTGTGGGTCATTTTGATGATGTATGTATTGGATTCTCAAAAACTATTAAAGATAGAAAAACGGTTTTAATGGACAAAGTTTTAGAAAACTGTGTTACCAATTTAAAGACGCCAGCGGCGTTCGTCTAATTTTTTGGTTTTTGAGATTTTTCTAACTCCCATCGCAACTCTTATCATAACTCGCCTTTTTCGAATCTTTTACGACACGGGCATTTTTCCGGAGAGTTGAAAAGCTGCACATGTGCAGCCTGTCCCCTAAAAAGAATGCAAAACTCTCCCTTTTAACTATAGACCTATATTTCTTCTATATGTTGTTTGTAAGGTAATGGAAAAATTCATTAAATCCCAAATCTTGAAGTATCTGGAAAAACACAAGATCTTACATGACAGACAGTATGGATTCCGTCACAGAAGATCCACAGCTGATCTTCTTTTCTTTGTCTCACACAACTGGAAAAAGTCCCTTGATTTTCTTGCTGAATTCCAGATCGTTGCTCTTGACATATCCAAAGCTTTTGATCAGGTCTGGCATAATGGGCTTCTTAACAAACTTCTTTCTAACAGTCTTCCACCTAAGCTTTGCTATTGGCTCTCCAGCTTCCTTTCTATTCGACGTATATCAGTTACTGTAGATGGTCATTCTTCCAGCTTCTACCAAATTAATGCTGGGGTGCCCCAGGGCTCAGTGCTGGCACCCACGCTCTTTCTTCTATACATTAAGGATCTTCTCTCTTCCATAATCAATCCCATTCATAGTTTTGCTGACGATAGTATACTCCACTCTAGTATTCAATTTCTTAAGTCACCATGTAAGTCTGACTTGGAAAACAAGCGCAGGTCAATGCAGATATCTTTTTCACAAGACCTAAAAGTAATCTTGGATTGGGGTGCTGAAAATCTTGTTCAGTTTAACGCCTCGAAAACACAGTCATTTCGCTGTCGCGGAAAAAGTCTACCAATGCTCATCCGTTACATATGAGCGATCAAGTTCTGCAGAACAAAGAGTCGTTTAATTTTGTCAGCGTTACTTTTGAGAATAACCTCAACTGTCACAAACACATTACATCCAACGAATATTCTAATTCGCATTCGTGGATATTCGCATATTTTTGCATATTCGCATTCGCAAAATTTCTGCGAATGTTTTGCGAATATGATTCTCAGAAAAAAAAATTTGAAGATATTAGTAGGTTAATAAAATTAAAATACATTTTTTATTACAAAAAAAGTATTTTAACCTCATAATCACATTATCAGTCTTCACTTTATAATTTGGGATTATTTATTTATTTACTTTACTTTTGGCAATGAACCTTAACAATTAAATTTTTATTAGAACTTATAAGTCAAAAAATATAAAATTTAATGTAAACAAACAAAAACATTGACATTTTTTCAGTTTTTGGCGCCAAATTTGAACAAAAACTGAATATTCACATTCGCGAATGTCGGTAGCAGATATTTGCATTAGCATTCGCGAATGTTCATCCTTATTCATATTTATCACATAGTAACAAAGAGGGTAGTCAAAAAAGTCTACAAAAAATGGGAATTTGTGTGATTTTTGCGATATACTGTAGTCATACATAATACTTTTTAAATTTTTATCATTGTAAATAATATTATTAGCACCTATTACATAATTTTAAACAAAAACAAATTCAATAAATTTATTTTTTTAATATTGATAAAACAGAAAAGGGCTAATAATTGCTATAAAGAAATAATAATTTTGAATTGGTTTTAGATAAATACAAACATGATGGATAAATTTGGTAAAATGGAAAAATCAAAGTCAGAAATATTGACTTTGAAAAACAAACAGGCCTTGAATCAAATTGTAAATTCCCCGAGTTCGCAAAAAGGTGATTTCAACAAGCAAAATTCGGTAGAAAGGATGCATCATAATATTCCACACAGGTAAATTTAGTCACGTCAGATTTTATTAGAATCAAATGAGCTATTTTAGTAACTTGTTATTTGCCTTGTACAAATATTTAAGTCCCGTGTGAACAAACTTCCTCTTACCACACTTAAGACACCCACGGTACGTTAGTACTTAGGCATCAGCCTTCGTGGACTGTCCAAAGATAAAAAAGGTAAGAGTGGTACATCCCGTGATAGCTTTGAATAGTAGTAGCTCAACTTTCATTGAAGTGAAAACTCCTTTAGGCGCGTTTAGCACTTTTTGTGGGTATTGAATGAAACTAAACCATCAGTCTCGGCATGCAACGCTCATGATGCAGTCAGGGAAAAAAGCCAAATACTAAGATATGATCAAATGCATAGTGTATTTGCTTTTTATATATCGATTCTTATATTTTTATAGTCTTGAATGTGAGATTTGAGAATGTTAGATTGTAAAAGGTTGATAGGGAATCACGTCATGGTAAAGTTTTCACTTCTGTCATGTCGTTTTAAGCGCACACCCTAATTATATTCTTTAAAATCACATGAAAATTCCATTCGTCCAGCCCATGTTGGGTACATGCGCTGAAACTATTGGCTATGTATCTGACAAAATATTTTTAGTTAGATTTATTTAAAAACCAGTGACAAAATTCCAATCATCTTACTTACATTATCACCATGGTGCAAATATTGGTTAAAATTAACAAAATATTTATTGGACGTCAAAACTGCGCCTTAGATTTTAAAATTCCAGTTTCAGTTTCTATTTTCCTACGAGGTAGATTTTTTTCTAAATCTATATTAACCAATATTTGCACCATGGTGATAATGTAAGTAAGATGATTGGAATTTTGTCACTGGTTTTTAAATAAATCTAACTAAAAAATATTTTGTCAGATACATAGCCAATAGTTTCAGCGCATATACCCAACATGGGCTGGACGAATGGTTACTAAGAAGTTTGGATCATCGTGGATTTGGAAAGTAACAGATAGCAAAGGTTTATGAATTTGCTATCCAAAATCGTCATAGTACAAAGCTTTATTTTTTTATAATTTCTGTACATGTCAAGTTATACATACCTGTCCAATTTCAAAATTTTGTTCCGTGTTGTTTGCAAACGTAGCTTAACAACAGCGCTATTTTTCCAGATTCGAATCGAAACTCTCGACGAGCACCCAGCGGTGCGCCCAGTGCCACAATCAGATCCTGATTGGTCGAAACCATCACGTCTGTAAAGAGTGCAAGACCGTTGCGCACGTGATGTGTTCTTCGTTGTTGCCGAAAGTATGCGGGTTGCCCAAAGAGTTCGCTGAGAAGTATATGGAGAGTTTAGAGAAAGCTGGTCAACAGAACGGAAGGATTGGTGGGGATACGGTGGAGAAGGAGGATATGCAAGACACGGTGTGCGAAGGGTGGATCAAAGTTCCATGGTGAGTATTTCAAGTTTAATTATCAATGAGTTTATTACACTGATCATGATTAAATTCTGCCAAAGATCTTTCTATGTTTTCAATAATTTTGAAGATTTATTATTTTTAATGACATCGTTTTTAAATATATAGAAAAATAAGTTTTAATTTAACATTTTTTCCCTTTGTGACCGACAAAACCAATTATTGTTTCTTGTTAGAGAAGTCACAAACTGGGACAAGTTGTTTCAGCAGGACTGTATATTAAATATATGTTTTTTGTTAGTCCCAAATCCAGTTCCAGTTCCTGGGTGAAACGCTATGCCCGTCTTACTGAATCTTCTCTGTTTATTTACGCCGAACCTCCCAAGGAAGCTGCCTCCTCGACTCCTTTAGAAACCTTTCCATTAAAACCCGTTGGAAGCCATGGCAAAGTAAGTAGACACTATCTTTAATTTGATTACTAGAGTTTCAGAATGACACAAGATATATAGTAGTAGTAAAGTATTTGAAAAAACACAAAATTTTACATACCGGATAGTATGGATTCCGTCACAGAAGATCCACAGCAGATCTTCTTTCCTTTGTCTCACACAATTGGAACAAGTCCCTTGAGTTTTTTGGTAAATCCCAGAGCGTTGCTCTTGACATATCCAAGGCTGAATCTGGCATGATGGGCTTCTTAACAAATTTCCTTTCTACAGTCCTCCACCTAAACTTTTTCTTCGCTCTTTAATGTCCTTTCTAATAGACTAATCAGTTATTGTAGATGGTTATTCTTCCAGTTGCTACCAAATTAATGCTGGAGTTCCCAAGGGCTCAGTACTGGCCCCCACTCTGTTTCTTCATTACATCAACGATCTTCTCTCTTCTGCAATCAATCTTATTCAAAGTTTTGCTGACGATAGTACCCTCCACTCCTATATTCAATTTCTTTTGCCACCCCGTAAGTCTAATTTAATAAACAAGCACAGGTCAACGCAGATATCTCTTTCACGAGACCTTAAACTTATCTTGGATTGGGACGCCTAAAATCTTATCCAACGCATTACATCTATTGCCTCAGCAGCTTCAAAAAAGCTTGGATTCCTTTTTCGAGCCAGAAAGTATTTATCTTCTTTTAATCTGTATACTCTGTATGTATCCCAAATCAGAACCCCTTTAGAATACTGTTATCGGGTTTGGGAATGGCGTCTCCTACAACCTTTAGCATTCTTGACTCCATTCAGAGAAGAGCTCTTCGTCTCATTAATGATCCTACACTTACGGAAAATATTTTTTCTCTTGCCCACCGACGAGCTATAGGGGATCTATCGCTCTTTTATCAGTATTTTTACGGCTTCCGCTCTGAAGAGTTGGCCAGTATGAGTGAAGCTTAGATGATAAAAAAAAACCTATATAATGTATACCTTTTCATCGGTGGGGGGAGCGTTTATAGATTTTCAAAAATGTAAAAAAACTGTTGCATGGATATACTTAAGCGCGTCAGATATTGATAACATCCATGTACGTATTTTTAATAATGTACGTATGTTAATCCGCTCGTTTGCATGGTGGAGGTGGTCGTACGTAAGGGTTCAAAATGAGAGGAAAAAAATTAATGGAACGCGTCAGATTTTCTAAGGGAATGTTAAGTAAATCTACAAAAAAGCTCTCATTCTATAATCTGACGATTTGAATGTGACGCAAACTCGCGGCCATTATTAGAATGTGCAAAAAAAATTCACCGTGGTTTCTCTTTATGTCCTAGACGTAATGTCCCATAATCTGGAGGGATTCGCCTAATCTGACAATTAAAAAAAAATGGATTTTTTAAACCATTGAACTTAATTAATTGAAAAGTTCAGGAAATAGCATGCAAATGAAAAAGTGTTTTTTTTTTAAGTTGAATGCATATATTCATAAGAAAATAATTATAAAAAATTAATGTTTAGTATTTTTTTCTTCATCATCATCTTCATCTGTAGAATCATCTTCCTCTTCTGGCTCAATTTCATCCTCAGATTGCGTATTCGTAACAAGAAATAAATAAAATATTTAACAATATTTTTTAATGAATAAAGTGTTTTTAAATTATTGTAAAAAAGATACACCTGATTCTGGAGTATTCTCAAGAACCATTAGGTGTTATGACTACATCTTTATACGCTTTCAGCAGTTAATTACCTTCAAACCAGATAATTTTTATTTT
The DNA here is from genome assembly GCA_019359885.1 of Listronotus oregonensis. Lineage (NCBI taxonomy): Eukaryota > Metazoa > Arthropoda > Insecta > Coleoptera > Curculionidae > Listronotus > Listronotus oregonensis. The sequence goes on along the minus strand of JAHBCN010007174.1, from coordinate 123,722 downwards.
TTCCCACAACTTTTTATCCAAAGTCCGTTGAAAAGAAGAAAGTAATACATAGAAAAAGGTAAGAGAGGAATAGAAACCTGGAGTGGGTAATACAGGTATCATGCAGCTGCGAGCATAAAACTTTATTGACGAACTTTTGTAAGTTTGGCTTGTGGAAATCGTCAGATTATATATTTTTCGTTATTTTTGAATTATTTCCTTCAAAATAAAAAAAAAAATAGCCACGCTCGAGAAGACGTTTTTTTTTACAAATTACCTTAATCTGACGCACTCGAGAATTTCTGAGCATTTTTTTTACTAATCTGATCCTTTATCCTTGACGGGCGGCCGTATATATGGGACTCATATTTGTTGGAGGTACTTAACCGGGTACAAGGTATCTCCCTGTATGTTAATCTGCGCGCTTTAGCCTCAGCCTTCGTGGACTGTTCCAAGATAAAAATATATATAGAACGTCCATTAAATGAATATATAGGGGGTGTTTAAAAAATGACGCGGCAATATTTATGGGAGTGATTTCGCAGGTCATTTTGTTGGTCATAATTTTTTTTCCTGGTTCGGCTGTCTCCGAGGGGTAAACCGCGGTCGAAAATGTTGTACACTAATTCCTAGTAATACCTCTAATACCCACTAATTCCTCTACTAATACCTCTAATACCCACTAATTCCCCTATTAATACCTCTAATACCCACTAATTCCTCTACTAATACCTCTAATACCCACTAATTCCCCTACTAATACGTCAAATTCCCATACCAATACCTACTAATTCCTCCAATACAACTAATTCCTATGACAGTTTTGGTTACCGCGACGATAACTCGATATCTTTATTAAAATACTAATGATCGTAGCTGAAAATCTTGTCAAAATTCGGTTCATATACAGAATCTCGTGCAGAAGTAAAAGTAACAGTGTATATAGGGTGTTTCAAATTCGATTCTCACCATTGGGATCTCGGAAACGGTAAAAGATACAGGGTTGGATAAATAAGGGCAAAGTTGAAGTTATCTTTTGTACTATAGAAATATGGCAGAAAAACTGAAATTTCCGGTTTTCGTTTTTATTTTTTTATAAGTTTCTGAGTCCTAGAAAAAAATATGCAAATAAATTCTTATTGGAACTTTTTAGGCTTTATCTTTTAACCAGTAACTTTTTTAGTACATAATATATTTTTGAAAACCCCACAACTTTTCTATTTAATATTTTTTGCTATAGCTATTCTCTTAAAAAATAATCGATTTCCGTACATAAAGCGGATACATAGCAACAATTAAAATCAGGGTTTTTAATTTAAGTTCTTTATTTTAAAATAAATACTAACAAATGTTTGGAATAAAAGATTAAAATACGTTGGATGTAATGAAAACCCTTTTACCTTGCATTTACATTATAAAGACAAAAAAAGGGCTCACTAACCTATCACGAAAATAATAAAAGAAAAAAACAAAAATTAATTTAACATTAAAACAATAAACAAATATTAAAATCCGACGTCGGAACAAAAGTTAAAACAAAGAAAAACAAATGTGGCTATAAAAGTCTATCACCCCCTTCAACTTCTGACTCATTAAATTTTTGAACCTTAAAAGTGCAGGAGGGGTAACCAAATTGATATAAATTAAATGATATGTATACAAAAAAACGAAAACAAAAAAAATCCCTATTTCAACCAACAAATATAATCATTTAGCATAATTTATACAATTTTTGAATATTAACAAAATCCCGTCTTTTTAGGTCCATACCTAAAAAGCCAAAGGGGTAAAAAAATAATTTCTTTTACTTATCAGTGTCATGTTTGGGAAACAACTCATTAAGTTTGGACTTTAAAAATTTTACTTTAAATTCATTTTCATTTAAAATTTTATTACTCTTCCTATAAACCACTGTTTATGTAGGCTACTGCTAGTATTTTTCTATTAAAATATCTTTCAAAGAATCTTGACGATCTATTTCCTCAAGTGTAGCCTCTTGTATCGATTCCACGGGATTCCATTTATTTAATTCCGTAACCGTCGGATACAACCATTTCCTCTTCTGATTCCAATGTAATTTCTTTTTTACCTTTCCCCTTTTGTCTTTTTATGGTATTTTCTTAGTACTTCTTAAATTACCTTTTTAAACTTGGTTTCTGATATTTTTTTAGGTCTCTAACTATAAATCTTTTAAGTCGGTCATTACTAAGGCGTCCATTGGATTCACTAAGAAGCCACAGAAGGACATTTTTGATAATTGCAGATCGATCCTTCAACTGTACTTTAACTTGGAGAATTTTCTACCACATTTTTAATTTTATTTGAGTAATCTTTCAAATCCAGTGAATCATCTTTATGAATGTAATTTTCACTTTCTAAAACTGCATCACTCGTGTTTTTATCCCTATAGTCCTCATTTATGTTTTCATTAATTTGGGGTCTTATCACTTTCGAATCACATTCAAATTGTCTTCTTCTATTCGTTCTAAGTCTAAATGCAAAAACTCGTTTTCATCGGATCAATACCGAAATTCTCTTCAATTTCATCATTTAACGTTCTTTCCCGACTGATTCTACGTCAACATTTACTATTTCTTCTTTGGTCATCACGTTTTTGATCTCGGCGTTTTTTTATCTCTCTTGGAAATAAAAAAAACGAGTTCATTTCACCAATTATATTGTTTATTGTGTTGATTCTGCCAATTTCGAGATCTTTAATGCTGAAATTTATAATAGTTGAGTAAGTCGATGTCATTGATCGCAGATCTGAAAAGCTTTTCACACGGCTTACTCATATTTGTTAAGTTTAAATATTCTTTTCAGGTTATATTCCTCACTATTAAATTTAAAAAGCAAAACCATTTTATTAGATTATGGCCGTTTAGTTCTATACAGGTGAGCAGTTTGTGGATATGAAGTTTTCTTTTAATGTAAAAAGGGTTTTTATTTTTTATTGACGCCCTCCCGCCCAAGAAAAACAACAAACCAAGTTCTGATATTCTTTCGCAAAGCGTTATTTTTCTGATTTTTCGTCATCTAAAATGCTGACAAAATATAATGCATTATTTTAAATAAAACTGTGTTCCTTCGGAATTAAATTTCTTTTAAAGTTCAATAACTTTAATAGATATTTTCTGCGAAAAAATTCATTTTATCCTCTCTTTAATTCAGTCATCGTAAGTGAATGTTTGTCTTTGGATACTGTGTTGATAATATTAATAAGATGTTGTGAATTGCTTTTCACCTACGTTAATTTAATTTTATTATTTAAAAATCTTCACGTAGTTTGGTTAATATATGGATGAAATCTGAAAGAAACATCCGTTATTAATGTTGTCATCCATTTTCCATTTCCAACGTATTTATCATCGCCACGTCAAGATAACCTAAAACAGAAACACTCCGCATCGCCTTAAGTAAACGAGTGTCACCCAAAAAAATCTAATAAAATTATTCCAAATTTTTTAGCTTCTTCTTTTAAATATTTATCTTTCAATAACGTCTTTATGAAATTTATTTTGTTAAACATGCTAATACAATACAAGGTGATCCACTGAATGGCTGGGCAACTAACATATGCTATGGTTTGCCTTCTTGAAAATAAGGCGGAACTGAAGAAGCAATAAATTTATTTCCTTGCGGCAAACCTTTCTTTAAGGGCAAAACCATGCCAACTATTTTATTGGATATGGAATCGTATTCTATTTTGCCATTTACTCTGGTTCCATCTTCCGAAATCCAGACAATTTTAGGTAATTTTTCTTTTCCAAAAAGTTGTTTAAACCTTCGAAATCAAAGAGCCCTTTCTAAACCGTGCTTTTGTCAACAAAACGATTGCGTAGAAATAGATGGTAAACAGTTTTTAAGTTGGCTTCAAAGTTTCATATCAAGTCTGCCAGCGGTGTAAAATAAATAAAGAACCTTTCTTGGTAATTTCAAAGGAATTATTATTGTTCGCGTGACTGAATTATCTAAACGTTTGACAAAATTTCTGTAAAACACAAATGTTTTCTTTTTTACATTCAAATGTATTTAATAAAGTATCTGAAGTGTTCCCTGGAATAGTGTCTAAAATTGTATCTGTTAATGGAGACATTGCATTAATTTTATCAATAAAGTCTAATAATCTGTTAGATGTGTTTGACGATGTTAAAGTTTTTTTGCCCTTTTTAATCTTTCAGTTCTTTGATATTTTTATCCTTCCATTTATTCTCTTGCTTTTTATGCATGGAGCCAGTTATGGAGTTAGTATCAAGCGGGTATCAAGTAACTCGTAAGACATTTTATCGTTTCTATCGTGAGCAAAAATGTTGGTGAAACTACTCGGATTTTTGGGACTTTTCAAATGGCTCTTTTTACCCGGTGAAAGTGATGTACTCTTGGATGTACTTGCATGTGGCTCATTATTGTCGTGTTGAATCCTTGACTAAATCCCTGATTTAATCCAGGAGGCTCCAAGTTCGTATGCTCGGGGGTTGGTAATATCTTGTAGAACGTGAATTTGTTTAGCAGTCTGTTTCTTAAAATACGTGTCTATTGATTTTGTGACTTTTTTGTTTTTTTTGAGCTTTTCTTAGAAGGGTTACTTAAGATATTAATATGTTTATCGTGGATGGGTTAATAGTTGAATAGTCCCCTTGGTGACTGAGAACTTCTCTTTGACAGCTTCGGAAGCGAATTTTACAAAAACACGTAATTAACAGGAAAACGTTCGTTAAACTCCTTTTTTTGTATATTAATACAAATTCAAATTCTTCGAAATGCGCCACTTATTTAATCGACTCTAAGCTGGGCCCATTTTTTCTAGTTTCGAACATCTTGCGTCTTTCTTCGACTAGATTTATGGGTTCATCGAGGCTCCCATCCAACACATTTGAAAAACTCGCCGAAGTGATTTTGGCTTTTTGTTTAAAGTTAACGATAAATCCGAGGATAAATCTAAACTGCTTCTTTCAAAAGTTTCTTTTCGAGTTTCTTTTTAATTTCATTACTGCTACCAATTTTATCCCGAAAATATTCGTAAGTAGTTTAATTATTGACGATGTCCTATAACAAATTTAAAGTTCTCAAGGTTTACTACAGAAAATTCCGTAATATTTTTGTATTCATCACTGCTTATTATATGCAAAGTTCAGTTCTCAAATTCCTCGATTGCGGAAAAGCGAATCATCGATTTTACTTATTAATAGTTCATTTTCGTAACCATTAATTTCTAACATGTTCTTAATGATTTCTGGAATTTTTATGTTAAGTTTAGTCTCATTTATCCATACTTGATTCATTTGAGGCTCATTTGGTCTCCTGCGTCAACTGGGAAATAATAACAAATATATAATAAAAAATTTAAACGATTTGTAAATTATTTAAATTTTTGAAATTTTTTTTTGAGTTTCTTTTGTCGACAAAAATGTAATTTCAAGTAAGGTAAGATTACTATACTTTTAAATGAACTTGGGTAGGTAGTGCCCTAATACTATAGCTGTCCGTATTTTAAACCACGAAAACGGTTATTTAAATCAATTATGGAGATATGTCTGTAAAAAGTTTTGACTTTTAAAAATACAAACCCTTGACCGAGTCTCGAAAAGACATAATGAAACAATAAATTTCTATGTTTAGCTTTAAGTATTAATCGTATCAACCGTAATTATGTATAAATGTTAAGGCCGTACTACGGCAAAGTAAATGGTAAATAACTAATATTTTAATATCTTGATAAATTTAAATAAAATAATACGTTGTGAGCCTACCTGCAAATCTGTTTCCTTACTTGTTTTCTTTTTGTAAATTTTGGTCTCTATTTTATAAGACTTGAAAAATGTAATCTGACCAAAAAATCCTCGGAAAAATCTAAAATGAAATACCCAGTTTTAATTTAATTTTTGACTTGGCATTCTATCTTTGGTAAGCTGTTTAAACGTAAATTTTGGTTTTAAATCGTTTGGGTTAAAAACCTTAGTTAAGGTTTAAATCAGTCGTTCGCTATTTTTAGTCTGCCGAAGATTGCCATTTTAAATTTGTTTTTGGGTTTTTTACCAAATTCGTAATAAGCGACTTTTTAAAAAACCCCAGTGATAATTTTGTTTCAAAACAAGCGTGAAATAAAAATTCGCCATATTGGATCTGCCAAATTTGAATTTCTTTTACCATTTTATCAATTTGGTATCACGACCTTTAAAACCTCTAGATGCTAATTTTGATTCAAATCAAGGAAAATGAAAGGGTTAGCAGCTAAGGCGCGTCGGCCTATAAATCCTATACTAATAAAGTTAGGAATTTTGTTTTCCCATTTTATACTATTTAAGGCTCTATTTTAGAAAAAATTTTTGGCATACAGGGTGACCCAAATAGCGTGACGAAATTTAAAATTTTTTTTCCTAATGAGACCCTGTATTTTTTTTGGCATTTTTCAACCCTTTACATTCTATGAATTTTTTATGTTAATGTCCTATACCTATCTCAACTGTGTACGAAATATTACTTTGAAAAGGCCATAAAGGCACTTTGACACCCTGTAAATCTGAACCATGAGAGATCAAAAAAAGGTTTACTTTCCTATCCTAACTTTTCAAGGGCTATCTGACAGTGGTAAAAAGTAAAGGTTAATTGGGGGTTTAAAAAGAAGGTGAATACTTAACCTTCAGTACTCCTTCATTTTTTTGAAATCATCAAGTGCTTTAAAAAGTTGGGAAAATGAAAGTTTTGATCTCTTTCAGCAAATGTCAAATGCCCCATGGATTTTTTAACTGTAATATTTCTTAACAGGAAATTAGATTTAAAAATCCCATAGAATGTAATGGGAAAAATAAAAAATTTTTGAAAAAAACTTTTCCACCTATTTAATTCACCCTTATTAAAATATTTTCCTAAAAAATGATTATAAATATATAGGAATATGAACAAAATTCTAATTCATTATTTGATAGGCCGACCCTCCAACCCTTACCCGTCCCCATCTTGGACCCACCTTTTTTGTATTCATAATATTTGAGTAAAATTCCACAATCAGCGACCTTAAAACCAAAATCCAAATATTCATTTAAGTCGGCCACAAATTAAAATATTCGCCCCCATCTTAAATACGCCATTTTGACTTTTAAGTTTTGATGATTGAATATTGTATTTTTCGCAACTACCATTAGTCTGAAATTTCAGCTCAATTGGAAATCGGAAAGTTTGTAAATTTTGAGTTCTTAATCCTAAATGATTTCCTATAATAAAATTGATCGCCACAGCTTCGGAAATATAATACACAGTATTATTATTAAATTGACTATGACATAATAAACTCAACGTTTTCTTTAATTTCCTTTTTTATTTTCTCCGGTTTAATTAAAAATAACTCAAACCGAATGCAATGTGGCCCCTGTGCATGATTAAAAGGTCTAAAAAGACCAAAACTTTTTTATCAATTCCAACTTTATAGATCTTTTGTAGTTGCCCATGCCATGCCTTGATTTGAAATTATCAGCTTTTTAAATTGTCTCACAAAACTAGTGACCGTATCCCTATTTCTATGGTCTATTACAACACATTCCGATTTTTCTGATTATAAAATATATTCCCCAAGGAATCAAATTAACAAATGTATGTTCAAAAATCTTCTCTAATAATCTATACGGTATTAATGTGGATCCCAACGCTGTAATAATAATTTGAGAACGGATGTGATTTAAGAAGAAAAAAACATATGTATTTCTTACTGTTTTATATTTCAGTAGTTGTTTGCTGTCCCTTCACTTAAATTTAAAAGTGATTGACGAAAATAATATTTAAAACAAACATTTACCAAGAATCAAACATACCTTTTTACCAAATCGTATAATAGTAGGTAATAAACACAGGTTATCAACTTACCTTTTATAACTTATATTATGTATTATACTTTTCACTAATGTTTCGGTTTATAATTTTTACTAAACTATTGGATTTATTTGTTTAAATACACATTATTTGTTATTCTTTGGTCTGATTATAATATCGTTCGACATGCCCGACCAACCTATGCCGGTGAAAATGTCGCTTAACGGAAAAACAACGATGTTGCCAAGTTAGTTTATAGACGTTTCTCAGATAAGTGTAACACAATTTATTCCGCAAGGTTTAACCGAAATTTTAGTTATTAATAATTAACGCAGTAAATTTAGGGGTAAATTTAATGTTAAGGAAAGGTTTTCTTTGAAGCTATTACTTCGACTAAACCCAGTAATTCCTTAATACCACTAATTCCCCACTAATTCCACTAATTCCTTGACTAATACCACTAATACCTCGATAATACCATTTCCTCGACTAATACATAATTCCTCGACTAATACCACTAATTCCTTGACTAATACCACTAATTCCTTGACTAATACCACTAATTCCCAAAATTTGTACAAAATTCCTCCGCGGTTTTCGGCGTTCATTCCAAAAAGGCAATATTTGGTGTAAACTCTCGTCCTGGTAGTACTAATCTGACATAGATATTCCATTTATGATCTTCATCTTCAATTTTTGAAGTAATATATGCATATCCCATATGTCTCTTTTAAATTTACAGCATGACCTTGTAATTTCACTGTTGGTTTCCAACATGAAATTACCTTGTGGTTTTTAAATAGTCAATAAACAGTCGGAATAGTAGCTAAAACATGATCGTGTTGTTTTCACGTTTTGTATGTAATATGATAATTTACATACGCGGGAAAATATTTCATGGCAATTACTTTAATTGGTAAAATTTTTTCTTTTATGTAATTAATACATATAAAAAAAAATATTTAAAATTTGCTCTTTGGAATTTTGGAACCTCTCCAGTCAAAGTGGAAATACCATAAACAGTGATCTCCCTTTCGTGATGAAGGTTGAAACACCAGAAACTCTTGTTGGCCTTCAAAATTTTATTATGGTTTGTGCCGAAAAGGATGAATGGTTTTGGTAATTAAAAAAATTCTACATCAACCCCTAGTTCCCACTTCATAAACAACTAAATTATTTACTACTATTTTGCATCTCTGCTCAAACATTATAACGGAGAAAAGCAAAGTTTTCAGAAAAAGGCGTTTGAAATAAATTCTAACAATTTTTATGTTTTAATTAAAAAACCGCGAAACTAGGCACAATAAGTATATGGCAATTTTTAAAGGTTCTTGAAGCTCTACAAAATAGATAATTATGTATCCTGAAAATATTTTAAAAAAATTAAGTTGTGACACTATAAGAAATAAAAAATATGCAGAAGATTGTTTGTTAGGAGCAGAGCTGTCAAAGTACTCTCAAATAGTACTTCAAGTACAAGTCCCCTTTAAATGTACTTGCTTTTCCAAGTAAATTCAAAAAGCACTTGAAGTAAAACAAAGTACTTAAAGTAAAACAAAGTACTTGAAGTAAAACAAAGTACTTGAAATAGAACGAAGTACTTAAAGTAAACCAAAGTAACTGGAGTAAATAAAAGTACTGGAAGTAAAAGTAGTTTTACTTGACCAGCATTTTTTTAATAACTTCAAGTTAAAATTAAAAATGTTACGATGATACGATTTTTGTTAAAGAAAAAACTATTAAACATTACCAAGAATATTCTAGACTTACCAAAGAATTTGTAAATTCCTGATTTTAAAAACAAAGTTTTTATTGCTCAAAATTATAATTATCTAGATATTATCGACTAATGGTTCATGTGGTATGTGCGTTAATAAAGTTTCCTTTTTCTTGTAGGTTATTTTTGGTTTTTAGTGTTAAGCCTGCTGGAGCTGTGGTTATTTATTTACTTTCTTTTTTTATTTTTATTTCTTTAAAAGCATCATTTTAATAACTTTCTTAACAGTATATGACATCCGAGCAACTTAAAAATAAAGACAACTTAAACTGATTTCTTAAGGTTTTGGTGTAACACGAAAATATTTTAAAATGTGTGAGGATAAAAAATTGTCAAGTTCGTTTTAAAGACATTTAATGTTATCTCTGTATTCTTCTGAATTTAAGTCAAAGTGATTAGATCAAGACACACTTTATAGGTGAGTTACAAATAGCATTTCATCTTTTCCGAGTATATTATCAAAAAGAACGCAAAACAACCCTATCATTATATCGAAAAAGCAAAAATTTAAAAGTTTAAGTTGTCTTACTGTTAGTCTGGAGCGACGATATGTTTGGTATGTCATTGATTTCGGTTAACGTTATAATGACAGTAGCTTTTACCGAAAGACAAAGACTTAAAATACAGGGTGATTCCTAAGTTGACGCTTTTTTTTTAACTGTATATAGAACCCATTAAAATAAACAACTTTTTTAAATATTTTTTTCAAAATACTAAAAAAAAGAACTTTCATTTAGTGTGTTGAATACGGTCCTGTCTTAAGTAAGTTGTCACCGCCCAAGAAGTCTTCGGTCTGTAGTGCTTGGATACGTTGAACATGATTTTCCCGCAATGTTGTTCACACTTTTTTTTACTTAAACCGACCACCTGACTTGCAATCACCCGAGTACTTGGGTCCAGAATGAGCCCGCAAGGAAAACCGTCGCGCATACAATCTCGAAGCAAGGTTTCCAGATTAACGACACTATCCATAAATGAGGAACATATCTACGTATTCATTCTTTTTGGATTGTGCCATTTTCGCGATTTAACAATGATTTAAAATTACAATTAATCTTCGCCTCGTCCGGTTAAAGCAATACTGCCTAATTAACAAGACAAAAAAACAAGCGTAAATAAGAAATAAACTATTTTTTTATGCCCAGCTTTGTTATTTTTGGGTTTTTGAAAAAAATGTATTTAAAAAAGTTGCTTATTTTAATGATTTATACAGAGTTAAAAAAAGCCTCAACTTAGGAATCACCCTGTATATGTACATGAAATTTTGTGAGAGAAGGTTTTGTAGTATTGTGAAACTTATGGTAGGTTTTAGATTTTTTTTTGAGTTGTGACACTATTTAAGTGGTGGTGCGACTTATTATATTCTTTTTTTAGCACTACAAAGATGCGTCTCTCCAACCCAACTTAATTCTAAGTTAGAAAGTATAATGAAACTTCCAGCCAATATTGTAGTGAACTGTTTAGTCGAGCTGACTGAAAACATTAAAATTCTGGGCACGGATAAAGGATTGTATTCATATTACGACGATAAGTTGGTTCATATTGAAGGAGTTACCAAAATTGAACAGGTATGCTACGTTTTAAATTTATAGCTAGAACTAAATAGTAGTTTTCCTAAGTGTGGAAAGTGATACCTTCCCGCACGCGATTGCCATTGCCCGAATGACGAACCTAATAGCGATTGTATGACCAATTATGCGCACTAATATACTATAATATAAAAAAGTTCTCGATCAGTCTAATGCATTATGGATTTAAATAAAAATTAAACTAGTTTTGTAAAAAGTACTTTTTTTCAGATTGGTATTTTTGCACCTCCGAACTTAGTGCTTATGATTGCCGGTCCCAAATCAACACTGATCTCTTGCGACATTAACCATCTAATAAACCTCACCCAGTGCCTGACCTTGTGCACCAAACCTACACTAAAGTACAAAGATGTCAGTGTCAACAATTTAAATGGCTTTCACATATTACAGGTAAAATTTTTAAATCTTATTCAAATTTTTTTGTACTGTGTTTAAATAAAAAGTTGTAATCAATGACTTATGCCCGCCACACACACTGAGGATATCATCAAAGAAAAAACAGTGATGTTTTCTCAAAGGATGTCCGGATTGTGTTGCTGGCATTATAGAACAAGGCTTATCTGGAAAAAAACGTTGGGTGTGAGTTGTTGCACTGGAGGATTATTTGCCATAACTCGTTTGAATTTTGTGCTCAAATCTTCGTTTGTAAATTTTGTTTTATCAATTATTACATTTTCGATCGAACTAATATTGGGATTAAAATTCCTGAAGTAGTGAAGTTAAATGCATTTTTACTACAAGATTAGAATTTGTTTGTTTATAAACATAATCATAACGCCATTTTTCGGTTTAAAATAAGTCCCAAACTGTTTGATATAAAAAATCAAATCTTGAATTTATTTCAAAACTTAGTTTTAAGGTTCCGTATTTAGCCCCTACACTTTTTTCCCTGTCTACACTGAACTTGATAACAAAATGGCTATAACAAAATTTTAAAATAATTAAAACAATTTACTTTTGCCTACAGGTTTCTGACATTGAGACTTTCCTATATGCCAACAAAACCCTATGTATATCTAGCCCCAAAATTTACAGAGAGCAACGACTGATCTAAAAAGCAGAAAACTAGTATATCAATTCTTGGTGATTGTTAATACCATAGAATAGTCCGTTATAAATCGACTGAAATATCTTCGTCAGCCAACAACCTTTTCACTTTGACCAAATTATGAGAGGCTTAGACATAAAATATGTAGTTTAGGCAAAGATTCCCTGTTTGTCGCAATCCTTTAGAAAAATTTTCCAATTTAACAGTCTGGGCAGTTCGATTTTCCTATTAGATGTTGAATGCTAATCCTGTAATATAGCATCTGTTCTTTGATGTTTCAAAGGGATGATCTTCTAAGTATCCTAAAAAAGCAGCAATTTCCATCTTGTACAGGGTGTCCGGTTATAAATGTAACACCCCATTAACTTTTTAATTTGACGTTTGGGAAAAATACGTTTGGTATAAAAGTTTAATGTTTTAAAATAATGTCTTTAAAAAACTTCCTTATTCTTGTACGAGGTGTTTCAGAAAGTCTGGACGTGGTCCTACTATCTTATTTCAAATGAGTCCCCTATTTTTTTATTTGAGATTTGAATTCTCCTTAAAGTTCTAAACATTTTGATGTAGCCTACCCATTCTGATTTTAACAGTTACATCAAAATGCAAAAAACCCGTAAGCTTTATCATTATCACGATATCGATATCGCTACGTTTGTTGATTTTATTAATTAGCCATGAAATTTGCATGTCTGTCAAAATCAAATAAATAATTTAGTTTTAACTCTTTCGCAGCCATACACCCGCCTATATTCATTTTGAGCCCTTTTTTGATTATAATTATTCTTAACATAAAGTTTATAAATGTCTTTCCTCTCTTGTTCAGAATAATCCATAGTTAAATAATATTTTTCCAAATGATTAAAACTAATGTTAGTATAAAAAAAAACATTTAACGGATATGTCAAACTTCATGGCTAATTGATGAAATGAATAAACCTAACAACATAGCATGATCGTGGTAATGATAATGCTTATAGTTTTTAGTTTTTTGCATTTTGCGATGTAATCATTAAAATTAAACATAGGGTAGGCTATATATAGTATGTTTAGAATTTCAAAAAAAATGTAAATCTCTTTAAAAATTTGGGACCTATTTAAAATAAGACAGTAGGACCACGTCCAGACTCTCTGAAACACCGTGTATAGGTAAAAAGAAGTTTTTTAAAAAATTTACTTTGAACCACTAAACTTTTATACTGTTTTTTTTTAAACATAAAATAAAAAAGTTAATGGGGGGTTACATTTATAACCGGACACCCTGTACATCCAACTAAAAACAGATAGGCCAAGCTGTCTTATATTGATTAAATCAATTTCTAATTTAAACATACCTTTATTTTAGATCTCCAAACGACCCACTCAGAAAAAAATCGCCATAGCCACCACAAAACAGCTCATAATACTCGAATTCGACTACGACACCGGCGAATTCATCCCAATCCGCATCTTAGACACCGCAGAACCGACTAGTTGCATGCTGTTCACCGAAAACAGCCTTATCGTCGGTGCCGATAAGTTTTTCGAAATCGACTTAAATTCGTTTGTGGCGGAAGAATTTCTGGACGCGTCCGACGACAAGTTGAAGCAGGCGATGAAGTGTTACAAGATGGGTAGTTTTCCTATTAGCATATTAGAAGTTTCTGGCAATCCCAAAGAGTACTTGCTGTCATTCAATGAATTTTCTGTTTTTGTGGATGAGTATGGACGATATTCAAGGTAATTTTTTTATATATTGTTATGGACTTTAATAATATGTGTTTAGGTTATAGAATTGTGGGAAGTTAGAATTATTTAATTTAGGGTAATAAGTAATAACACAGGTCCACAACAAAAAAAATTGGTGTGTGCTGTGTGTCGGACTAAGTTTATTTGGAGTATTTTTTTCCGCTGAACACGAATCTAAAGTCAAAATTGGGAGTCAAACAGCAAAAATCGAGAAATTCGCAAAAAACCACGAAATGTTTGGACTATGACTATACAGGGTGCCACGATTCGAGTGCATGCATGGGGATCTCGGAAACCGTAAGAGATACGAAGTCGGTGAAATTATGGCAAAGTTGCGCATTTAGGTGCCTAACAACATGCCGATTAGAAAGTTGAAAAGTTCCGAGTACTTCCGGAGATGTCCGGAAAAAAACCGAAATTTGCTGATTTCGTTTTAATTTTTTTCTGACGTTATTTAAAGAGATATGGAAAAACAAAGACACTTTTCCATGCACTTCTTAAGCTCACAAAACGCTTTGAGAGATTTTCCGTACGACGTTTCGTTTTCGTTAAACCATCATCAACTTTATTTTTTTAAATGCGGCACTCAATTGTTTATTGCATTTTTTTAAAGCAGATATAATCCCAATTACAACGATGTATAACACTTAATATTTTTCTGTTAAATAAACATATTTTCCATAAGAGACAATGAGTAAGACAAGGAACGCACATCATTTCTTATAGGGGCGGTCCATATTTGTTAATAAATATTAAGTGTTATACATTTTTGTAATTGGGATAATAAGAGGTTTAAAAAAATGAAATAAAAAACCCAGGTCCGTATTTAAAAAAATAAACTTAATGATGGTCTAACAAAAACGAAACGTCGTACGGAAAATCTCTCAACGCTGTTTTGTAGAGCTTAAGAAGTAGCCATAAGAAAGTGTCTTTTGTTTTTCCATATCTGTTTAAATAACGTCAGAAAAAAATAAAAAAGAAATCAGCAAATTTCGTTTTTTCCGGATATCTCCGGAAGTACTCGGAATTTTCACTTTCAATCGGCATGTTGTTAGGCACCTAAATGCGCAACTTTGCCATAATTTAACCGACTTTCTCTTACGTTTCGAGATCCCATGCATGCACTCAATCTGTGGCACCCTGTATAAACTATAAGAGATACAAAAAATTTCTTAAGAGAGCTTTTCAAATGGTCTATAAAAAAGTTATATAAACATTTTTGATAAGATAAATAATGAAGGGGATATAAACGAAAATGTAATTTTGACAAAAAATTCAGTCCAAAATGGGATTTTTTTTTCTTAATGTGATTTTTGTTTTTTTTTAATAATACATTATTTATTATATAAAGAAATAAAAAAAAAATCACATTTTTTTAAAGGTATATCTTGAAAAAATCCTAAAAATTTGGTTTTTTGATTATAACTCGAAAAATATTGCATTTAGACAAAAATGTTATATAACTTAAATTAAAGGTAATGTAAAAATACATAGTTTATGTCCTATAAAGTTTTGTGTATCTTTTATAGTTCATCGTTAATATCTGAAATTAAGTCTTTTTTCGATTATTTGCTGTTTGACACCTCATTTTTGACTTCAGATTCGTGTTCAGCGGAAAAAAATACTCCAGAAAATTCTAGTCCGACACCCAGCACACACCAATTTTTTTGTGGGACTGTGTCATTAAACTATTAAAGATTACATAAAAAAAATATAAGTCCAAGCGTCACTATCCTGTCTATGAAACTCAACCCATGTATCCAGGGTATAAGTATGATGCTCACCATTTTAATAGGCGATAGTGGAGCTCAAAACAAGCCAAAAACACATGGGTCAAAAATTAATAGTTTTCGAAATATGGCCTTTCAAAGTTTAAAAAATTTGGCAACAACGCGCTCACTTCATCACTCATTGGAGTCGAACGTTGAATGTTTTTTGCGAGATTTTACATATTTACACTTTTTTTAAAGATGTGTTTATTTACATTTTATTTGTATTTAAAAAATAATTGTACTTACCACACACAAAATTAAGCTTAAAATCCATTTTAAGAACACAAATTATTATGTTTTAAAACAGCACTTCTTTATTTTACTTGAAGAATAGAATGTCTAATTATTAAAAAAAAGAAACAGCTGTGAACTGTGGTATGTGATACGTATACTTCGCAGCCTAATGACCTCGTACTAGTTCCAGGATTTTTGTTTTCGCGGTTTCCAAAATTCTTTCCTCTTGTCCCACAGTTACATACGTACTTCCCAGGATTTCTCGGTTGCACACATCCCGTTTCGAAAACTCTTTGGTACCGTTGCGTTGTGGAAATCTTTCACGGTAAATTTGAGCTGCTAGATTAGCATTATGATTTGCTTCGGCGTAAATTATTAACGTATCGGCATATTATCGGTTTAAAAACATTATTTTGAACTTCAAGGCACGAAATAAAAGACGGACAAAAATACCGCAGCGACTAGACATATTCTAAAGTGACTACTGACTTGACAAACTCTAGTGCTGTTGCCACTTGTATTTTAAATGTTTAACTGGGAGAAACATTATTATTATTTGTATTATTATTTTTTAATTTGTAGACTGACACATTTAACACTTAGTTTTTTTTATTTGCCAATGAATCTACCGATGAGCGATTAAGATTAATTGTTAAGCGTTTCAGAAATAATTGCTACCAGAGTATAACTTTGATATCGTTTAGACAAAAATCTGTCAAGTTTTGATACATATGTCATATGAACTTTTTGACTTGTTTTGAGCTCCACTATCGCCCATTAAAATGGTGAGCATCATACTTTTTACACCCTGTATATACAGTCGTTATGTCTATAGAGTTTATTTCAAATTGCTTTATTATAACAGGCAATATACTTTAAGTGAAAAGATTCATTCATATCCGTGAGTCTTAGGTGATGAAGGTGTGTCAGAAGAATTGACTGACACACTGACAAACATTAGATGTACAGCACTGGCCTTATCCTTTCAATGGGCAGGTGCTTGGTTGAGCCCCATAAACGTGGACTGTTTTTTTTAAATAATTATTCATAAAGCCCATTACTGATAACACTTTTTTTTACATTTTTTATTTCTAGGAAAACCGAGATCAAGAACGAACACCTTCCCCTAGCCCTACATCTAGCCAAAAAATACCTATACGTCGTGCAGTTCGCTGCTGTAGAAATCCTGAAAATCACCGAAGAGACCTGCAATACCGACTCTCTGGACAAGTACCGATTAGAACTATCGAAATTTAAGCACTTGGGATCGAATTCCAGAGGTATATTCATCGAACAAGACTCCGAAGTCAAATTCTTAAGTGCCAGAAATCTACCGGATTTCGATGCCGTATCGATTATCTCAGAAAGCACCGATACCGCTCCTGGAAACGAATCTAACGATAGTAGGTTCAGTTTTCTAGTTCTATGGTGCAGAGTTTGGATGGGAATTTGAGCGACTCTACTATTTCGGACAGTGTTGATACCGTTAGGAGGAAAGTTACGTTCAATCAGACTGATTTTAGGTTAAAATTTTATGTATTAGAGAGGATATGGATAAGTAAAGAAAATTATTAAATAAGCCAATAATCTCACTGTTTAGAGAAACGTTTGATAAGGTAGGGCTATAAACTGTCTTTTTTGAACATTTTTACAGCTCCTGGTTGTAGTACAAAACTCTGCTGCTGCTCATTTTTTTCTTAAAAAAGTTTCCCTGAAACCCTGGTTTTAAGCGTGAAGGATCGTTCTATAATGATTGTTGATTAAATAATAATTAAATAATTCATCAACCTCGGTTCCATCTTTAACCAAATATAATTTTAGAGTGATTGCATCACTGTGCACCATTTTGATGTAAAACGCAGCATAAATGATGCTCCTATGAACTCTTTGCTACTTCGTTGATTTTGATATTTAATTAGTATTCAATGGACAATCCATAAATTGATCATAGAAATCCGAATACCCAGTAAAAATAATAATATTGTACTCCCTCTTCAAATGTGACGCAAGTCTAAAAATCTCAATTTTTTTTTAAATTGAATCTTAAAAAAGATTTTATTGAGAAAGCAGTGTCACATGTAAATTCCGCGAATTAACCCCTAGAAGTAAGTAAATTTTAAGTTTCTTCTAGTTCTAACTACAAACTAAATTATGCCGACCGTTTATTTCCTAATATAAAAATAAAATATTTAAAGAAATCTATGTTTTTCTTCAACCTCAAAATAAAACTTTTTTTTTATAATTTACAAGACAAATCTCAATTTAAAATTAGTCCAACTAAACATTCCCTCTTAAACTTTCTGAGTTGGTATTTTTTTATGCAACAATTTTAAGCAACCATTGGAAACCCATCTTAAAAAAAATAGATATTCGCTTTGACTGCCAATTTCCATTTAACAAATAAATAAAAATTCGAGATATGCTGAACTGATAGGACTGAAATTTTACCAACTTGTTTTTGTCATAAAAAACATGTTGCTCCACAATAATAGTAAGACAACTTAAAATTTCTAATTTTGTTTTTTTTTTTCAATATACTGTTAAGGATGTCTGCGTTCTTTTTGGTAATATATTTCGATAGGATGAAATGCTAACTGTTAACCTCATAAATTAGTTTGCATTGATGTAATAATTTTGACTTAAGTTCGAAATAATACATAACATTAAATATCTTTTTCTACAAACGTGTTAAAAATTCAATTGTTAACACTATCTAGATGCCTTAAAAATGTTACTTTAAAGCACTAGTGCCTTAAAGTAACATTTTAAAGCACTAGTGTTAAAAGGGAAATGTCAAATTTTGAAAGGTAACGTCAACGTTTATTTATTTACAAACATTTATATTGATTGTACAATTAGCTTTCCTGGGCAGTAAATCCATCGATGCTCTACCGACCGCTTCATATATCTCTTTAAATGGATCGATTGAACCAATACTTTCTCCTACATTTTCTTCCATTTCAAGTTGATTTTAAGTAAAAACTAAAACGAGCTAAAACTGACACGATGTATCAAATTTAAAGTAAACATACAGTAACCAACCAGTTCAACAACGGTGGTTAGAATTCATTAATAAGTGCCAACTTCAATAATTTTTTATATATACGATGCTATGTAAAACTATCGGCCGAGTGATGATCGCGTTGTTAAATTAAGCAATGGACTTTGCAATTGTTAAAAGTTAACAACGGTTTAGAATGTTTAACAAAATGTCAGATTTTGACAGGTTGCCTACTAAAATCATTGAATAACACTGACAATGACGTTTTGTTAAACATTCTAAACCGTTGTTAACTTTTAACTATTACTAAGTCCATTGCTAAATTTAACAACGCGATCATCACTCAGCCGTATATCTTCCAATTTGTAAATAATTTAATTTTTAACTGCATTATTGCGTTTGTAGAAAAAATATTGTATGATATGTATTAAAAGTATGTTTTAAGGGACTCATGTTAGTTTAAACTTTTAAATTTGTGCCTTAAAATTGTACTTTTAACACTTATATCATGAATAACTATTAAAACCTATTTTGACAATGTTTTTTTCTTTCAGAGAATTATACAAAGAAATTTTGGAATGTTTTCGTATTACACCAGAACTTTAAGAAATCATTTTAAGTTGTCTTTATTTTTAAGTTGCTCGGATCATATGCTGTAAAGAAAGTTATTAAAATGAAGCTTTTAAAGAAATAAAAATAAAAAAGAAACTAAATATAGATCCTCAGCTCCAGCAGGCTTATAAGTTATAACAAAAAATCAAAAATACCCTACAAAAAAAGATAACTTTACTTTATTAATATACAGACCAAATGTGCACAATTAGTCGATAATATCTAGGTAATCATAATTTTAACCAATATTTTTTTTTTTAATTTAAATTTCCTTGGAATGGTTAACATGAGTTTTAAAAGCTTTTCTGGTCCACTACTAAAGGGAAAGAGATGATGTTAGGTAACGAAGCTCTGTAAGGTACTGGTTATAACTGTCTCATCTTTTACACTCGATAGGATTTAAAATGTATCTTTAAGAATCTAATGGAAAAATTAGGGCCAGCAGGCGTCTCCAGTTTAGAGCTGCATCTTGCGCCCTAAACAAGGTCAAGATATATTCAAAACAAAAATCTTTATACTGGGTATTCAGATCTCTGTACATATTATATATTCGAATGTACTTAAAAGTAAAATGAATAATGCTAAGAATTATTTATTAGGTCCTAAGAAAATTCCGATATTCGTGAGTAAATTCTGGTTGTAATATTATTTTTTAATACAGCAAAACATCCAGAGTGGTTTATTAATTGGGGATGTAAAATATTTCCATTGATATAAAAGCTAGAAAAAATGTACTTAACAAAAGTTATGGGAACAGTTTTATATAAAAAAAAGTTCCAAGCGTAAAATTCATTAGTAACTTTAATAAGTTTTAGCAGTAATAGGATGAAAATCCATAATATACTACAAAATATTTAAAGTGTTAACCGAATTTTTATCTATAATGTTTTTTTTGTTTAAATTGTTTTTTGTATGTGAAAGTGTGAAAATGTAAATATATTTTTATTAAAAAATAAGCGTATTTTCTTAAAATTTGAATCACGACTAGCCTATGACATTTCCGCTAAATTAGAGTTTTTCCGATACAAAGGTAAAAATATGTCCTAATATATTACACGCGCAAAAAGTAAATTGCAAATAAGCCAGTCCAAGAGCACCATTATTTTTAGGGTGGAACTATCTTTCACTACCACAATAAAGCTATATCAAAAATAGTCATAGGCTAGTTCTAATTTAACGGAACGAGATGGAGATGACTTCTTTTTACCTTAAAAGTTTATAATAACCTTAAAATAACTTTCATTTTGGCCTTTGTCAGGTGAGCACGCGCTTTGGGATTTTTTGGGAAACGGACCACTCTATGCGGAAAACTGTTTATACTCCTATGACCAAAGAGATTCACCCTGCCATTTAGCCGTGCTGTGAAATACCTACCTGGTTGTTATATACATTTCCGAGAAGTTATAGTACCGATTACGTAATCGGGTAGCGTATTGGCATTGTCTTCTATGCAACCACTAGAAAAATGTTGTCAATCACGAAGAATGCAGTTTGCCCAGGGCGAGACGAGAGACATTCTCCCGTTTTTGGCGTCATCGTGTAGATGTTTGCTTTAGTTGGCAGTTCAGCACCACCATTTAGATTTTGCGCGTGGTTAGTTCTGGTTAGTAGTAACCAGAACTAACCAAAAGGAAGAGGCACTTATTGGCCAACGTAAATAAAAATACACTAAATGTAAAATCTTACCAATTGTTCTTTATGCATTACAATAAAATAATATTTAAGGAAACAGACCATTTAAATTTGATTTTAATAGTAAATATTGCCCCTCATAATGCATTCAGAGGTTTGAATAATAAGCAAGTGGTGTCCTAACGCAGGAGATAATAATTTCAAGCCTTTCACGGGCAAATCGTTGGGACATTGTCGTCTGTGATTGGACATAAATTTTTCTAAGGTTTCGTCGTGCCATAGGATACGATATCGGGTACCTAACGCCTTTTATTAAGGTGAATTTATATTTGTCTGACGTGACCTTTATTATGATATTATACTAGTAATGCGCAAAGTGTTGTGATATGGCTTCTGCCGTGTCGCATCAGAAACGATCCCGGCTTGCGTCAGATCGTGGGATGGAGCGGCGAGGGAACGGCGATGTCACGATACGTCAGACAAATGTGTGCTGTGTTCTGACGCGTCATCAGAACATTGAAAATGTATAACCTTTTTAGAACTACGGCTGTATTGATCCAAAATATTGTCAGAAGGCGTCAGAACACAACATTTAAAGGTGAACACGGGCCAGTAGTGACACGACACGTCACGCCGGTACCCTAGCAAGATGAAACCGAAAGTCCTTTGAGGAGGAGTGAATGCGTAAAGTGCACATGCCTCTAAAAATAACTAGAATACTGACATCCATAAGCGTCTATGTAATAAAGACAATACAAGTGGCACATTCAAGATCTGAGTAGTCTCAAAAGGTAGGCAAAACTACAATCTGTATGTCATTTTGTCAACTGTCATCAAGTTGATTTGGTCAATTTAGTTTTGTAAATACCGGTGTGGTGTTTTTTTTATTTTGCTGCCGGTTTATATTTTGCCAAATTAATGGTTCTGACTGTCTTGTGTAATATTTTATGTACTTGTGCAGTCTAATGCAGCCTCGTCAACCTAGATTTTTCAGGTTTTCCAAAATCGTAAAGAACAAAACCCTTTTATATTTCCTAGTAAGTATAGTAATTCTTTTTTGACATCTGAGGTAAAGCGAACCACATACGAACCCACCCTAGAATGGTATATAAAAATAACGAAATCCTTATTACAAATTCAATAAGCACCTCATTTCTGTAAAGGGGTTGTGTAATTTGTGTTGTATTATAGGTGCTAGGAAAGAAAATATATTAGAAAATATTTTTAAAATTTTATATAAAATTAAGGTATAATTACAAAGCTATGTATCAAGATCATACTTACATATATACAAAATTAAATTTTTATTATTTCATTATTTATTTGTACCTCACACGATATATATTTATTTATAAAAATACCTGCAATCGAATCAAGATACTGAGATGATCTACTGTTGATAGAGTTTACTTTCGGCAATTTCGCTACAAACGACGATTGCCGAAGGTAAACTAGATAGAATGGCGTAGTTCAATTAATAGAATCGCTTATCGACTCCCTCGATTTATCAAATTGAGTGTCTGGATCCCCCCCTGATTTTATTACAAAATAGATAAAAAGACACGCAACAAAAAATTATATTATAAAATAAATATGTTTATTATATAGGAATGATTTTGATTTTTCTGTATTTTCTTTATTTCTATATTTGAAAAAAAGTTAATCCCAAAAATTTTTCGTGTGTGTGAAAATTCACTCCCTTATAATACAAAAAATTTTTTTTTGATGTAGTTACTCTTTTTAAAAATCAATATATCTCCCGAAATACACAATTCGGCCCTTGTGGCATTTTAAATTTTTTCCCATATTTCTTTGTTGGCAGTTTAAAATTTAATAATTTATACTGGGATCCGGTTTGACTTTCACTCTCGCCCCCGATGAAAACTTTTTTTTTTTTCAATATAATATTAAAAAAAAATAAAACAGCCCCCCAGATTCTGAAAATGAGATGGAAAACGTTATTTGCGCGTTAAGGAAGAAATCGGGGAGAAAAAGGTAAAAAAAGATAAAGCGCAGGTTTACAGAACAGTAAAAACAGAAACAAGACATGCAAAAAAATTATAGATAAGTTGGAAAAAAATAGAGAGAAGCAGAAAACGTGAAGAAAAAGCATCTTAAAAAAAAATATACGCCTACCTAAAAAGTAAATGAATTGACAAGAGGATGTTTTGTTACTCCGGAAGTTCGTAAACATCTATTATTTGTCGAGGTTTTGACAACCCAACTAAAAGATAAAGAAAAGGAAAGTCCAGCAACGTCGAAAATGATAGATTTAAACATAGAAATTAATTGGGAAAACTAACCTACTTACCCTACACCCAAATTGCAGAAAAAAGGTGGTCGTAGCATTTATTGTTTTAATAAAAGTATGGACGTACTCGAAAAATAATCATTTTTTTTTTATATTTGGTTTAACGTTATTTTTTTTTTTTTTTTTTTGTATTTTCAAGTTTATTATTTTGTTAGACTTTACTTACTTACTTTAAGTTGAAACTTTGGTACTCAAGTTACTGCGTGATATTATGCAAGTGTACATGTAGTAATATATTTCTAATGTCTGTTTATTGCTATTTGATTTTAAGCATTGATATGCAAGTAATCTTAATGATAGTGTGCAATTAACATTTTGTTTCTAATACCTATAATGTTTGTTAGTTAAAACCACAAATTTATTATTATTTCATTTTAAGTTTAAATTTTAAAACTTATGTTCCTTATTTCTTAAGTACAAATAATAAAGGTTTAATATAAAATGTTTATATTATTTTCATGAATAAAAAATTAAGAACCCAATTGCTTCATTCAGGGGAAAGTCAACGTCATTTGAAAACTTCATTATCATTTTGGGGAAAGTTAAAAACGGGGAAAAAAAAAGGAAAAATTCCCCCTAATATGTAATGTTATAGTTAAATCTTACATATTATACAATATGAGATAACCTTTGGAGTAATGTATTTATATTATTAATATACCAGGTAGTGCTAGAATTTATAAATTAAATGAAAGTTTCGGAGCAGAATTTACATTAATTAGAAAAATTTTTGAAGAGTAAATTGAAAAAAAAAAATGTTTTGATTATAAAAAATTCATAAAAAAAAAATATTTTCCGATTTAGAAACAGGTTTATTACAATTTATTGAAGGTGATTCTTAAAACTTTAGTTATATTATTATTTAAACTTCTTTAAAAGTTTCTGAAATGACTCACGACTCGACATAATTCTTATTAGCAGGTAGAATTTCGAAAATATGTATTTTTGTGCGTGCCTTTCACAGGAAAAATTCCTGATAAAAGACACAACAGACTGTTATTGTTAATTTTCTTTAAAGGGAAACTTAATTTCAGATATTTAAAACCTAAAATGCTCACCTCTGTTTTTGACCCATATACACATTAGGTAAGAATTAACACGTTGGGCGATAAAATTTTGCAATTAGATGTTTAAAGACAATAATCTATCAGATCAAAAAATTTTCTTTGAAAGATGTGGGTGGGTGGGGTTTCAAAAAATAGCAAATGTTTATAATTTTTAATTGTTTAAATTAAAACTTCTTCTCACACGTCCAGAAATGGTTTTTTTCGTTCTTGCATGACTTCCCGTTTTCGGCTGCGGCTCAGAATTTGTCACGCGCGCACGGAAAAATTGTTTTTTCCGTACTGGTAATGAAATTATTTTCTTACTGTAAACGTCTTTTAGCGGCGCATGAATTTATTACACATAAATCGTAAAATTTGAAATAAAACGTCAAATAATGACCAATTTTTATAATTTTAATGGTGATTTTTGTGGTAAAACTATTATATCCGTAATTTTTTTTGTCTGAAATAATATTATTTTTTTTAAATTGAAAACTTTAATTAACGTGTAATTCCGTAGGTGGTTTTTTTTACACGCCCCCCAAATCTCATACTTTTATGTAAAACGATAACGCAGTTACGTTAGGGGGAAAATATGCGGAAACTTTTCGAAAAATATACGCACTGTCGTGTAGGATGCACAAAATCAATCATAATGATATTAAATCTTTCAAAAACTTTGAGCATTTTTTTACTTACCGCAATTTTTAAGCATAATATCCAGATGATTTTATATTACGCTTAAACATAGTTTACACTATGTGCAACCGCTGCTAGAAATGTTTATCTGCCTATTTGTAAAGTTTCAATAGTTAATATTCCGCTAAAAAAACTATCTACATTTTATTTAAATAAGTCACATTTCTTTACCTGTGCGTTAAAAATAGTGCACTATTTGAATTTGATATAAAACATATATTAAACAAAACATTAATTTGAAAAATATACACTTTAAAGTACTTTTAATAAAGAAAAACCAGTTTTATTTTAACAATGTCAAAAGTAGGTATTAAGAATAAATCTGCAAAAAATATCAGTTTTATTAATTATTACAATAATTATAAGAAAAATTTGTGCATACTGCGTCAAAATAAAAATTATTTTAAAGTGAATTTTATTTACGACAAAAAAATCAAATCTTTAGAAAACTGATGTTATCTGAAAATTTAGGCTATCTTTTATAAATAATTTTGATTTCATATTTCTCTGTAACAAATTTCAATCATATATATATATATATATATATATATATATATATATATATATATATATATATATATATATATAAAATATATATATATATATATATATATATATATATATATATATATATATATATATATATATATATATATATATATATATATATATATATATATATATATATATATATATATATATATATATATATATATATATATATATATATATATATATATATTATATATTTTAAAATAATTTTTTTTTTTAAATAAAAAATATATAATTATTAAAAATTCATTTAATAAAATTATTAATATATTAATTTAAAAAATTTTAATTAAAGGTTAAAAAAATAAATTTATTAATATATTTTCTTGTTTAAATTTTCTGATGTTCTTGAAAAAAAATTTTTTAAAGTTTTCAGTGTGTGTTAGGTTTAAAAAAGGAATTTTTCTTTTCTTTTTTTTTTTTTTAAATATGTTACGTCAGCTACACTTAAAAATTAAAATAAAGTCCTTACTGCCACCAAGGTATAGGTGCGGCGCGATTTTTTCCTTCTCAGTTGACACTGGGCATGTCACATCGCGTACCTTTCAGTTCAGCCATCCCCTTCTACTTTCAGTAATTAATTGTAAAGCAGACCGCACTGTGGCTCTAACCAATGAACCGGACAACAAAATGTCGGTCAACTTTTGTTGATCAATCATAAAAAATAACATGTGTTGTATTTATAAATTATACTTAAAAAGGGGAATTTTGATAAGTTCTATAAGATTGCTTCACAATTAACTCACTTTGCACGTAAGTTATAGATTTTTATATTTGTTTTTGTTAAAATCACTCTGTTTTTAACTAAATATTTTTTTTTGTATAAAAAAAAAAAATTTATCTTAACAAACTGTCTCTGTATTGTAGCCTTGAAAAAGGAATAAAGTTTTCCGAAAGCTCGGCGTAGTAGAAAAGAGTTTTTCTTAAGCCCACCTGATCGATACCCCAATATTGGATTTTGCTGTTTAACTTGTCGATCGAGACTTCCTCTCCACTTTATATATATATATATATATATATATATATATATATATATATATAATATATATATATATATAATATATATATATATATATATATATATATATATATATATATATATATATATATATATATATATATATATATATATATATATATATATATATATATATATATATATATATATATTTTGCATAACTATGATTGAATGTGTATATTTATACCAACGTATATACATATATGTATTTACACAAAATTCCTTATGTTGGTAGAACCATAAATCAGCTTTATTTAACTATCAAAATAAGGCATTTTCAAAAATTGCAAAAACACTTCAATGGTTTTTTGACTATAACTTCCTTAATTTTGATGCTAGAAAACATTTTTAAAAAGCATTTTAAAGGTAAATACAAGACCTACAAACTCTTGTAGGATTGATATTTTTTCTTCCCTTATTCTGGAAAAAGGCAAGGGTTGAAGGTTTCGAAAATGGTACTAGTCAACCACTAGCCACAAATTTTGAAAGCCATATCTCGCTTAATTTTACACTTACGAAAAAAAACCTTAAATGAAAATTTCTAGTGCAAAAAAAAATTAAACTTTTTGGTATCTAGTAATTTTTAGATATCTGCCTTATTTTTTGACTTATATTGAAAAAACGAACTTTTTTTTTATAGAAATTTTAAAATTTCTTTTTGACTTTAAATTGTTATCGTTTTAAAATTAAGGCTTGTTCATTGTTAAATCACACAAAATTTACTAATGGTATATAAAGGAAGTGAAATGTAGAAGGACTAACAAATATTTTCAGTTGGGGTGGTTTTGAAGGGGTTGTTTTGACCGTTTTTTCTACGAAAAAACTCGGCGTCTATCTTATTTTCGTCATAACTCGGTCAGTTTTTATGCCAGGACCTTTCATAAAAAATAAAAATGAAGGTCTTTTTAAGCATTATCAAACACTTTTTATCAGTTTTTATCAAAAAATCCATCATTTTTTTATAATTTCAGATGGAAAATTTCGATTTTTACTCCAAAAGCAAAGGTTGACTTTTAATAAGCCATTACTCGGTTAATAATAGGTTTGGATTAACCATAAATAAAACCATTCTTTTTGTTTTTTTATTAGCTACAATTTTGTTTATTATGGTCTTAGCGATAAAGATTAAAATTTCAAAAACATGCTAAAAAATCGAAATTTCAATCACAAATAACTCAAAAAATATTCGCTGTAGGAAAAACTTTATGGAAGAAAAATGACTTAGAATTAGTTGATCTATTGATTTCTCCAGTAATTTTTAACAACCAATTTTTCACCCCCGAGAAGGGGTGGTTTTCACCCCTCGGTAAAAGCAACCAACGGCATTGGGGAGACTTGGAAGTAGAGGGTATGGACTACTTACTCTTAAATTTTTATAGTTTTAGGAAGTGTTCTATAGAATTTCTAGCCAAAACGGGGCTGTACTGGACTATAGGCAATTATGCTTGAGAGTCCCAAAATAATTATATAATTGATTAGGCATAATGCTTTAGCATATGTTGATAAACATTTGAGAGTCCAAAAATTGGAAACTAAGGCCTACAGAAAGAATTCAGATACACTTTGTAAATCACTCCTATGATTTTTTAAATCCTCAATACATTTAATGTAATGATGGAGGCAGTTCAGAACAGTGTGCCAGGCTTTTAAGAGCTCCCGAACCTAACGATAGCTTGCACTATGGTTTTGAGTTATAGGTATATAGAACTGTATCCCATGAATGCAAGTCCATAAGTATTTAACCCTGCTCGAAATAGAGCGAGTATCAAAAATTAATCCAAGTACTAAAACATAACATTGCATTTTATGGTACTTTATAATAAAGCGAAAATACAGTTACCGACATAATACAAATAAATAATACATTTACACTAGCTACTTTAAGATTTAACATCTACGCCCTGCGGTGTTTGTCGGCTTCTATAAATTCAACTATGCTTATACTTGGGTACACTTTATCGGATCAGAACTTCTTTGTGCCAAATCAAATATAATGTTTATTTTTAAAAGATCTCGTGCAGGTTAGGTGAGGTATTTAAGATAAAAAATAGGTATAAATAAAAGTTTTTGGACCTTTAGCCACCACATTAATAATTTTCTAATTTTTAAAAAAATGTTGGAAGAAAAACGGTAAAGTAATATACCATTTAAAAAACTATTACTTTTTTTTGGTGTATTGGTACTTTAGAAAAAGTATTTTTTCTTTAATTTTTTATTATATCTTTATAATAGCTTATAGTACCAGGTACCGTAGGTGCCGTGTTTTAGGGTGTTTAACCCTTTTTTCCGCTCTATCAACGTTGTTCAAGTACTGTGATCTTATCCCTATTAACATCTGAGTAATTTTATCAAGACGGTCACTTATCTAGTTACTGGCCATGCCCAACATTGTTTAACTTTGCTGATCACACTGAAGGCAGTGTTTAACGTGGCAGTTGTAGTCATAAACCGTGTATCTCGTCAAGACGACAGAAGTTTTTTTTTCTCGTTTAAAGGGTCAAGACGAAAGGACGCTCTTCTTCCGTAGCAAATCTATCGTTTCTCTCGAGGTTTTTTGTTCTTTCGACCAGTATTAAGAAAAATATGATTTTTTTGAAATATATGGAAGTAAGGGGAAACGTAGTAACTAACGTAACTAGTTGTGGATAGTTTTAGTTGTTTTAGTTGTGGTTAGTTTTGGTTACCCGTCTCGTAAAACATTGGTAGCGCAAATTCGAGCGACTTGGATTAGGTGTTAGGGATTTGGCAACGGGAAATAAACGATCTTAAAATTAAAGTTTTTATTAATTTTTTTGAATTTATTGATTTAATACAAAATATTATTTTTGGTTATTGGTTATTTACATTTTGTCTTGTAAGGCTACAGCCCTTTCCCCCTTATCGACCAGCCGCCATTGTTTAAATTGGTTAATATTCTTAAGGAAAGAACTACCTTTGTTTAAACGTTAAAATTTCATTAATTTATAATGCAATCAGGGGCTTGATTTAAGGCTGCGCTTTTAACTTAAAAAAAGTTTACATTTCGCTAAATATATAAAAAAAAAATAAAAGTTATAAAACATTAACTATAAGAACTACCTAACTGTATGTATTTATACAATATAAATCATTTTTTTACCAGAAAAACCAGACAAGAATAGACGAGACAGATGAAAGAACCATGTTCTCTGGACTACACGAGACGAGAAGAAAGAATGGTTTCTCTCGTCTCGCCTTATCTCGCGTCATTACTAATGCTATCGCTGCATAATGTTGACATTATTTTAATTAAACCAGAAAAATAGGGTAATGTTGTACGTAATTCGGTTTTAAATAATTTGCATGCAATATGTGCATGTTTTGGTGCCTAGACGACGTTGACGAAACATTCAAAAACCCGGCACCCACAGTACCTGGTACTTAAACTTTATAAGCTTTCGTGGGTCGTTATAAGAATAAAAAAACTTATATTGGCCCCTAAAAAATTCCTATGCTGGTGTCGTAAGGCAGCCATTAATAAATTTCACCGGCACACAAAAAAGTTGTTTGTACATTTGACCGGACTCACCTACGGACATGTACTTCGACCCGCTGAATCCGAATTTAAAGTCCGTTTCGCCCGGTCAACCTTCAGATTTCAGTAAATATTTTTTTTATCGCTGCGACTGCAGTTTTTCGCAATTTTTTTTTGGGATTTTGCATTTTACTTAAATCTGGAGGGTGACCGAACCAAATGGACTTCAAGTTCGGATTCAGCGGGTCAAAATACATGTCCGTAGGTGGGTCCGGTCAAATGTACAAACAACTTTTTTTTTGTGGCCGGTGATTGACAAACATGTTAAGAAAGTATACAGTCATAGTCATAGTAACTAATTCACCGGCACACAAAAAAAAGTTGTTTGTACATTTGACCGGACCCACCTACGGACATGTATTTCGACCCGCTGAATCCGAATTTGAAGTCCGTTTGGCCCGGTCACCCTCCAGATTTAAGGAAAGTGCAAAAAAATTAAAAAACTGCAGTCACAACCATAAAAAAAAATTGTTTGTACTTTTGATCAGACCCACCTACGGACATGTATGTCGACCCGCGAAATCCGAATTTAAGGTTCATTTGGCCCGGTCACCCTCTTGATTTGAGTAAAATGCAAAATCCCAAAAAAAAAATTGAGAAAAACTGCAGTCACAGCGATAAAAAAAATATTTACTCAAATCTGGAGGGTGACCGGGCGAAACGGTCTTCAAATTCAGATTCAGCGGGTCGAAATACATGTCTGTAGGTGAGTCCGGTCAAATGTACAAACACCTTTTTTTTTGTGTGCCGGTGTTTTTAGTAAGTATAAACTTTGAAAGCTAGGGGTACACATTAAGCAAATGAGATTGACATAAAGAACAATTATTTCAAGCTACTTTTAAATACCTTCAGTTTCAAGAGAATCTGCTCTACGCGTGTTTAAATCTAATAAATTACTTAAGAATCCGCCTTCAGTTATCTTTAAAATATATCGGATTTGCCACGTTACCTTGCGTGGAAACTTGGCACTCAATTATTTTTTATAATGAATTTAATTATTGCTGGTAATGTTTTAAAAATGCAGTCAAGAAAATAATACAGTAAAGGTTATAGTTTTAGGTCACAAAACACACACATTCGTAATTTAAGCGACGCCTTGGTATTAATTTCTTAATATATGACAACTTTCTTATTCTGGCCGCTTAAATCTGTTTTTTGATTAAACTTAATTTTCATGAATGAGAAGTAATAGTAGAATATATTAGGTAGGTAGGTAGGTTTAAAGTGAGTGGGTATAACACCCTTCCACTGCAACCGATCGGTTTATTGTGGCTCACACCCTTTTATATTTCTCTCACCAGGTCCAGACTCCTAATAAATCTGATGATCCTGTTGAGAAAGAGATCTTTCACCTCCCCCGGCAACAAGGTGTCATTGCCGAGGATTGCGAATCTTAGTCGTGCCAGTGCTGGGCACGAACACAGTATGTGTTCTGCCGATTCATCCCCCTTCATGCACATGCGGCACTCGATGTCTTCCGCATCTTGTGCATGTGGTATTTTAATCTGCAGTGTCCCGTGTACAGTCCCACTAGAGTTTTAAGGTGTACCCTTGATTGCTCCAGTAGTTTGACAGTACATTGTTGGTTCGGTGGGCTTATGAAGGCCTTCGAGTGTCTGAGACCCGGAAGTCCATGCCAGTACCGAAGATTTTCTCTTTGTGTCCAAGCTGATATGAACTGCTTGGCCGTTCCATAAGATATACCGATGACCGGTTCCGGCCCTGTGAATTTTGTTTTCTCCCTCCTTTGGGCAAGGAGGTCTGCGGATTCATTACCCTCTAGGCCGGTGTGCCCAGGTATCCACAGTAGTGTAACCTTATTGCTTTGACCCAGTTTGGGCAGCGCATCCTTGCAATTCCAGAAGGTTTTCGAATTGCATCGGCTGGATTCAAGAGCCTTAAGAGCTGCTTGACTATCGGAGAATATTTTAACTGTCTTACGTGTGCAGTGCCGATCAACCAGCGATCTAGCACACATCTCAATAGCAAATACCTCCGCTTAAAATATGGTTGCCAGAGTGCCCAGGCTAAAGGAAAACTCTGCCCTCGGCCTCTGTCCATATATTTCAGCTCCAACACCGTCCTTGGTTTTGGAGCCATCGGTGTACCAACAGATGTCAGCCCGGAGCAGGTCGGTCGTTTTTCGACTCCAGTCCTCCCTTTGTGGGTAGACTACACTGTAGGGCCGGTTGTAATTGGTTGCTGTAGGCATTATGTCTGAAGGCATTCCCAGTCTGTCACTAGAATAGATTACAGCAGAGTTGCCTTACAAAATTTACCAGCAGTTCCCTTACTTAATTGAAGTGTAAATAATTTTTGGTTATATATCCCAAATAAATGTTGTTTTTTTAAGTAAATCCAACATCACTTAAAAGAAAATAATTTGCTGCAGCTGTTAATTATTTACACTCACCTGTTTTTTAAGTAAATTATATATTAATTTAAAAGTAATATATATTTCTTTAACCATAACATATGATTGCCTGTAAAATAATTGCCACAAATAGAGGCTGCCATGAATTGAATTAATTTCTTCCACTCTGGACAATCGTAAGCAAGAGAAGAGAAATGTTTTTTGTAAAGAACAATATTATATAATGTAACTAAAGTTAACCTTTATTTAATTTTTTGTCTGTGAGATGATAATTTCTAATCATAATGTATGTTTTCTGCATAGCGATGTCATGTTTTATTGACAATATTGGTATCTGCGGGTATCTGCTTTTGATTAAACCAAATTCTTATGAATAATACATTTGAGTAGATTAGATTATAGCAGGGTTATCTGGCAAAATTTAGCCGCAACTACCTTTCATTAAATATATCGGGTGATCCGGAGGCATGGCTAAACACCTTGTTTTTCTGCATAAAAATAATACTTCGGATATCATATAACGTCAAATTTGACGTTTTCTGACACGTCACGTAGTTTCCAGTGACTCTTGGTTTCATCGGTAACGGCCTCAACTTTCAATATTTAAAGGAGACATGTTGTATATTATGAGGATTTATCTATAAAAATTAATTAGGGTATATTTAGTTAAAGGGAATTACTGCTGTAATCTATTTTACTATCACATATTCACGAAATTTAAGTTTAATCCAAATAGCAGACATCTGCAGATTTAAGCGGCCTGATCATAGACTTACTTTTTTTATAAATTTAAAATTATTTAACTCTGGCAAGCTAACTGGGTTCTTTCTCAACAATGAAAAATTCTACGAACAGAAATCTAAAAAGGTAAAAATATACAGGCTGTCTCATTTAAAAATTGGAGGTTAAGGCCGTCGCCGGTAAAAAGGAGGTCATCGAAATTTACGTAACGTCTCAGAAAACGTCAATTTTGACGTTATATCATGTTCATCTTTCTATCTTGAAAAGTGCAGAAAAGAAAGAGCTTGAGACATGCTCTAGATCACACGCTATGATTAATAAAAAGTAGTTGCGGATTAATTTTGCCAGGCAACCTTGCTGCAATCTACTCTACTATCATGTATTGTTCATATGCATTGTTTAGTATGGATTTCGTCATAGTAGATCCACAGCTGATCTTCTTTCCTTTGTCTCACACAACTGGAACAAGTCCCTTGAGTTTCTTGGTGAATCTCAGATCGGTGCTCTTGACATATCCAAAGCTTTCGATCAGGTCTGGCATGATGGGCTTCTTAAAAAACTTCCTTCCTACGGTCTTCCACCTAAGTTTTGCTCTTGGCTTTCCAGTTTCCTTTCTAATTGACGTATATCAGTTAGTGTAGATAGTTATTCCTCCAGCTTCTACCAAATTAATGCTGAAGTGCCCCAGGGCTTAGTGCTGGCACCCACGCAGTTTCTTCTACACATTAACGATCTTCTCTCTTTCAAAATCAATCCCTTTTATAGTTTTGCTGACGATAGTACCCCCCACTCTAGTATTAAATTTCTTAAGCCACCATGTAATTCTGATTTGGAAAACAAGCGCAGGTCAATGCAGATATCTCTTTCACAAGACATCAAACTTGTTCTGGATTGGGGCGACAAAAATCTTGTTCAGTTTAATGCCTCGAAAACACAGTCATGTTCGCTGTCGCGAAAAAAGTCTGCCAATTCTCATTTCTTACATATGAGCGGCCAAGTTCTGCAGAACAAAGAGTCGTTTAATCTTGTCGGCGTCACTTTTGAGAGTAACCTCAACTGGCACAAACACATTACATTCACAGCCTCGGCAGCTTCAAAAAAGCTTGGATTTCTCTTCCGAGCCAGAAAATATTTCTCTTCTACCCATCTGTACACTCTGGATGTTCCCAAATCAGACCCTCTTAACAATATTGTTCTCATATCTGGGGAATGGCGTCCCTACAACCCTTAGCATTCTGGACTCCATTTAAGAGCCGTTCGTCTTATTAATGATCCAACGCTCACAGAAAGGCTTCCACTTCTTGCCCACCGTCGAGCTGTAGGGGATTTGTCGCTCTTCTATTGGTATTTTCACGGCTTCTGCTCAGAGGAATTGGCCAGTATAATTCCTTCTCTGGCAGCTCCCAACACGTAGTGCAACTTTTCAGTTAGAGAGGCCCCGAACTTCCGGCTTTCTTCGTTCCTTCATCCCTAGAGTGTCAAGACTATGGAACCTGTTGCCCGCAAAAGTTAAGCAATCCTTAAATATTTAAGTCTCGTGTAAACAAACTTCCTCTCACCACACTTAAGACACCCACCGTACGTTGGTACTTAGGCATCAGCCTTCGTTGACTGTCCCCATAAAAAAAAATAAAAAAAATAAAAATAAGGTTTAAGTAAAAAAGAGATACCTGCACATTTAAGCGACTGGATCTTAGATTAAAACCAAAGACTCGGTATCCTAAAGTAGCCAACATAAAAAAATAAAAAGAAAAAAAACTTTAAATTTTAAAAGTGACTTAATTTAGTCTTCGTCCATTTCTGTGGTCACTATTTATTTAACAATCAGAAGATACAGGGTAAATTTTATAAAGGATAACAATGCAATATGTAAGTTTTAACGGTTTCAAATGTTTCCATAACATTTTGTTGACGTATTAAGTACAAGAATTTTACCTTATTTTTAACATCTTTTTTCTTACCTTATTTTAAGGAATAGGAGACGACTTTGAAATGTTAAATGGAAAATGTTTTTTTTTAATTATTTTAAAATAATTAAAAAGTTTAAAATACGAATGTGCGAAAAAAACTAGGTTTCTGTACAAAAAACATTTTAAATTGTTATTTTATTTACAGAATTATAATCAAAGATAGCTAAGTTAAATTTAAAAATAAATCGGAGATTTTAACTGGACTAACCTACGATTCCATGGAAGGCATGAACTGAATCAACTTTCTTAAAAAAACACTACAGATTTTCACGAAAGCGTCTTGGTCCACTTAAAATCTCTCATTTATTTGTTAAATTAATTAAAAAGTTAAATCATAATTCCGTAAGCACCAGGAAAAATTAAAATATTTTTTCCACATAGATCTAGTTTTTTACGTAAATTCACATTTAGAAAAAAATCGCATCAATCCATTTAAAATTCCAGACTTACTTTCTACTCCTTAAAAAAAGAAAAAGGAAAATATGTCAAAAATAACGTAATATATGTACCCCCCCCCTTCTTACTACGTTGCTAAAATTTCATAAAAGAATTTGAAATTAATTACGTATTGTAACACTTTAAAAAAGCTTGCCCTGTATATATCCGATTTAATGTATGGTTTATGTTTTAATCAATACAGCCCACATATTTATGTATGAAGAAAATATTAAAGAACATATGTTTATCATCGTTTGTTTTCAGACTGTCCAATGTAAGGTTTTAGCTATAAATATACTTGCAATTAAGCTAAAAGTAGAAAGCTAAAAATGGAGCTACCATTATGAAGTTGATCAATACACGTATAAAAATATTGTTTGTGGAGTAAAAATTTGCAAAAACTTGGGCTTTCATACAAGAATGTAAGAATTATATACTGTAGCTAGTGTGGCCATAGAAGTATTGTTAAGTTCGCCGTTTTTGCAAGTAAAGCATTTTATCAATACATAAGGTGTGCCTCTAAAAATATATATGTATATAGTCAAAACAGTAAAGAAATTAGCTATTTCCTAAACTACACAAAGTAAAGGTTAGTTTTTGCCTTGTTATATTAATATAATTTTCATTTCAAATAAATACACAAATGCTTCTTATGCTGCTTTTATTGCTAATATACTGGGTGACTCAGCGAACATGTAACAGCTGATTAATTTCTTATTTACAAAGATATTACTTTAAAATTGAAAAAGTTTCTAAAACGAATGGTTGCCCTCTTTCGGGAGTTAATAATTTATTTTTGTGACTCTCACTTTAACCAAAAGTAACCACTATTTATGTTTTTAATACCACCTTGTAGGTTTTCCCAGCCATCAGATTCGCCTAAATTTTTTTAAACCAGGTTTTACAATGTGCCGTTTGCCTCAAGCTTGAACTATAATAAAGTATAGTGTGCTGAAATTTGCGAGGAACAGATGATATCTTAGGGAGTGCTTTTGTATTGTTTCGGCCTGGTGGATTTCAGTGGAGGGTGGCTAGATTTTTCATATTTACAGAAAAAAAATCTAAAGCAACATGCAATATTTTAAAAGATAGAATAGAAACCGCATACATTTATTTGTCCATTTTATAAAACCATTATTTTTCTACTGTTTATAATAGATTTAATCAACATTATACTATTTAAAACTTTAAGTGTAACAATGATAGATATTGTTTATTTATAATAGAATGTAACAAAAACGATTAAAAAATAATTTATTTATAGAATGTGTTGTAAATGTTTTATTCTACTTTCCAAAATACTGCAAGTTGGTTTAGAGTTTTTTTTTATATAAAAGATTTAGTTATCTTCTACCAAAATGAGGCAGTCCAAAACAATAAAAACATATTGTAAGATATCTTCTGTTTTTTCGAAATCACAGCACAGTATACTTTAATACAATCCAAGCTGAATTTTATGTGCAGTTTTTAGAATTTTTTCTTTTCTTGTATCCTAAGACCTAACCTCATACCAAATTTTAGGTACCCCATAATTTTAATAAGTCAGTAAGCCAGTTAGTCAATAGTAAAATCGGCGATTTTCAAAATAAAATATTTTAGAAATCACTTAACATAGTTTTCCTAATATTTTTACAGATTTTTTAATTTTAATTCACGTATGTGAATTTACATACCACATCTCATACCTTTATGTGGAACAAGACCAAAGGTATAATAGGGAGAAAAATAGGCAGAAATATCTCGTGTAATATGGATCTACGACAATTCGACGCGGACAATTGGTCGCGCGACAAATCGACGCAGCAAATATGGCGCGGCGGCAATTCGTCGCAGCGACAATTCGACGCGGTCAAATACAATGCATTTAGAATTCGACGCAGACACAATTGGTCGCAGAGACTCGGCGCGCTATTTAAAAAATAGGCTTTTTCTAAATAATGCATTTAATGTGAAAAAAGCAAATAATGGGTATTTTCTAATACATCTCTGCATTTTTACGTCTGATATATAATTGGGGAAAATAAAAAGCTTACCAAAACTAACCATGACCGACTAAAACTTAGGGCTTTTAAATTTGTTTAAATTATCCCTACATAGAAGTTATTAATTTGATGTTTTCTATAAATATTGTAATTGCACCAATCTTCTTTTAGGTATTTTTATCTTTTCGTAATATCCTTTGTTTTTTGAAATGAAACTTTCTCGGCCGAGTGATGATCGCGTTGTTAAATTTAGCAATGGACTTAGCAGTTTAGAATGTTTACCAAAACGTCATTGTCATTGTTATTCAATGATTTTAGTAGGCAACCTGTTAAAATCTGACATTTTGTTAAACATTCTAAACCGTTGTTAACTTTTAACAATTTGCTAAGTTGAGAACGGTTTAGAATGTTTAACAAAATGTCAGATTTTGAAAGGTTGCCTACTAAAATCATTGAATAACACTGACAATGACGTTTTGTTAAACATTCTAAACTGCTAAGTCCATTGCTAAATTTAACAACGCGATAATCACTCGGCCGTCTCTATATTATTTAGCCGTTGATAGATATTGCTAAATACTATACAGGGTGTTTCCGATCTTGGGGCACAAATTTTACAACGATATTTCTGAATATCACAACGATATTTCTCATTGTCAGCTTCGAATTTTGCTGCGTCGAATTGGGATGCGACGGATTGTCGAACGTCGAATTGACCGCGTCGAATTGTCACGCGTCGAATTTGCCGCGACGTATTGACGTGACACCACCACATCCCATACCTTTATGTAGAACAGACCTTTAAAAATGCTCAACTTTAATTTAAGAAGGTTTTTATTTTTTTTGGGTTGTTTGCGGCTTCGTAATGGGATATTGGTTTTGTGCACCATGTTTGTACACATTTCTATACCCTGGAGTAGCTCAAAGAATATTTAATAATTGTTTATTATTATAATTTAAAATTACTAAATGTATACATGTGGTTTAGTGACTTTTATAGTATTTTGACAGTGAAAAATACAACTTTCGATTTTACTGGAAGTTCCAGAAAAATTAACTTTCGGTAATGAACAACTTTAATAATTTAAATAAAAACACTACTCAAGCCTTTTTTGTTAATCATATCTTATCTCTAAACATTAGTTTTTTAGGTATTATTAGTGTAATACTAGGCTGCCTTGAAAATACCGAAAAAAAAATATATTTTTTAATTCATCCAAGATGGCCATATTATAAATTTTTAACAGTAATCATGGATCAAATGTTTAAAACATTGACCGTTCACTTTTCGACACAAGTAAACCCGGTCTTCAAATTTCCGGAGCACATTTTCCATTTTGGTAAGAGACAGCTTCGCTAACTTATTTCCTAAGGTCGTTGATGTTTTGTGGTCTTGTTCGAGAGACGTGCGGTTTAATGTGGCCCCAACAGTTCACAGAGGTTAGGTCTGGTGTCCTTGCGGGTTTTTTAACAGGGCCTTTGAAAACCATCCAGCGGTTTGAAAAGGTACTGTTTAGCTATTCCAGCATTATGCCAAAGACTTAAAGATGCTGTTCCTTTAGTAGATTACACAGCCCCATAAAAATAGTTGCAGGTGCAAAAGACTTAACCATGGTATCTTTATGTTTTTGGGGTAGCTAAATCCTAATTCGGGGTATGTTTGATTCTATTAGGTCAGGGTCAAGGGCATTTTAAGGTCAAATCGGAACCAAATTTGATGGGATCAAACTGACCACGGATTCAGATTTAGGAGCCTCAAAAACATAAGTATGCGCTTTTTAAATTTGGTTTCGATTAATTTTGCAGATTGGACTTTAAAATGACCTTGATCCTGACCCAAAGTTCTAAATGACTTAAACATGGATCAAGGTATTCACCCACTTTTGTGGACAAGTCGCATTCCGGGATAACCAGGAACGAATCCGTTAATAAATTAGCAAAAATATCAAGCTCAAATGATTATGATAATACAAGAATCATACAGGATTTTTTACCACTAATAAAAAAAATATTAAAAACAAGTGGAATCGCAAAAGTATGGATCGGAAATAAATACCTTTTATTATAAAATCCATTCTACAATTCCATCCACCCACTGGCATCACCGTATAACATACCTCGAAGAATTACGAATGTAATAAGCCGTTTGAAGCTTAATCAAGGCTGCTTTCCTAGCCACTTGCACAAAATAGGGCTAAAAGAAACATCTTCATGTGTGTGTAATGAATATGGCGACTTAAATCATATTTTTTATAACTGTGAAATAAATAATAATTACACCAATAACCTTATACATTTTCTCATACAAAAACAATTTTTCTTGCCATTATGGCTACCTGAAATTCTCCAAAGTAGTGACACCGAAATATTCTTGTATTTATGTAAGTATCTAAAATCTGTAAACGCAAACATTTAATACCATTACCCTAATCTTTGTATATTACCCAATTGTACTATCATTTTTTGCTGTGGTCTACGAAGTAATGTGCTTATCTGTAAAGTCGCCCTGATCGACCCCTGGGCGTAAATTGTGTGACCCTGTCAATATATCCTATTGTCAGTATAAAAGTATTTCCGTGGCTAAAGTACTTGTTTGCAAGTCACAAAAAAATAGTTTTTTTTGTGTTTTTGGGGTCGCAGAATCCGAACCCGGGGTTAGTTTGACCCCATTTAGTCATGATTAAGGGCATTTTAGGTTCAAATCTTAAAAATTATTCGCAAATAAATTTGAAGAGTGCATAATTATGTTTTTGAGGTCGCTGAATATGAATCCGTGGTCAGATTAACCCCATCAGGTCATAGTCACGTGATTTTTTAGGTCAAATCTGCCAAATTATAATTTTACCGATTTGACTACGGATTCGTATTTAGCGACCTCAAAAACATAAGTATACACTCTTCAAATTTGATTAAGAATACTTTGGAAAATTTGACCTTGAAATGCGCTTGACCCTGACCAGATGGGTTCAAACTAACCCTGGGTTCGGGTTCAGCGATCTCAAAAACATAAAGAACCATGGTCAAGTCTTTTGGACTTTTAGCTTTGTTTTGTGGGGTTGTGTTATTAATGAAATGTTGTATTTGACCTTGGAAGAAATTAACAACCAAGCAGCTTTTTTTATTGGGGCCACATTAAACAGCACGTGCTTGAGACAAAGCCACAAAATAGCGCAGACCTTAGAAATAATATTACCAGAGTCGTTTATTTATGTCGACAAGTAAACTGTTAACGTTTTAAACATTTGATTAATAGTTATGGTTAAAAATTTGTAATCAGACCACCTTTAAATAATTTAATTTTTCTTTACTTTTTTGAGGTAGCCTTTAATTTCACTATTAATATCTCAAAAACTATTAAGTTTGAAGATAGGATGTGTTAAACAAGAAAGATTGAGAAAGATGTAAAAATTAAATTTAGGGGTTAGGGTAGTATTTTGCATTTAAATTATTAAAGTCAAAAGTCCATTTCTGTGAAACTTCCTATTAAACAACTTAAAAAATCGCAATATTAGTTTTCCACCTTTGTTAGTTTTTTATTCAAAGTATAGAAACGGCAGTTTTCATGATATTTTAAACGATGTTTTCTTGAAAACTAGTTACGGTAGGTATAGCGTGTAACACATGTATTTTCCTAGAATTTTCTGTAGAACCTATTTTTTAGAGAATATACGGGTGTTTTCTTTAAAATAGAAAATTGTGGCACTTTCGGTTTAACCGGAAGTGACAAATGGGCGTTTGGACATCTGCATTTTATGCCGCTATCTATCCCAATGAAATATTAAAATGGTATAATACATTAAAAGAAAATGACAGGTTTGCTAGTAATTTCGTAGGCACCCGGTATAGCGCTAAATAAAAAAGTTTTTTTGTTCTAAAATTTTTGCACCAAGCAACAAACAGGTTAAATAAACTTTTTATTTTAGTCATATTTTTCGCCGCTATTGAATTAAATAAAATAATTAAGCAATATAGGCGATTAAGAAAATAATACATTAAATCTTAAAGGTTTATTTTGCCTTAAAACTAACAACATTAAGGTTCCATCAGATTCTCCTGAATATTTAATGAAAGAAAGTGTTTGCTCGTTGCCAAGTGTGTATTATGCCTTGATAATGTTTAGATTACGGTGAAAAAGCTTTAAAAGGATGCTATTGAGGGAGATGCAAACATAGATCGCAGCTCGAAAATATATTTTACTACAGTGTTTACTTTAGAACAGAGTGAACAAAAATGAGAAAGGAACATAAATACCTGCCGCAAATTATAGAAGGTCATGTTTTGACGGTAAAATTTAACCGGTATAAACGGTCAAAAATTATTATTAAAAATATTGTTTTATAAAACAGTTGGAAAATAGTGACATTCTAAGAAAATTTTGACGGCAGAAAACCTGTTATTTCGATTATTTAGCTTGTTTGTAAAAAATGACTCAAATGACACCACGGAGTAAACATTTCCGACCTAGGCCCGCAAAGTTATTCCCACACTAATAACTTTCTATAAAGTTCCATGGATGTCTTATTTACCTTAAACGATCTGGGTTTTCTGATTTTATTGTCTGAAATACTAATTAAAAGCTTGGATCCCAATCTTGTTATCACAATTTGTATGGTTCGTCATGGTGACATATCCCAGAGACACCAAATATTAAAGTAAACTTAAAAGTAATAACAATAGTTATTTACCTACAAGTGCGAAAAGTGATACTTTTCCGCACGCGACAGTTACACGAACGACGCGAAGCGGAGTTCGGGTAAGACGTCAAGGGTGGAAAAGACACTTTCCGTACGTGTTATCTTTCAAAATTTTTTCTACGAGTGTGTGAAAAAAGTCAAACTAAACAACCATTAGATAATATTTATTTTTACCATTACTACTTATTATTATTAATAACATTATTCGTAAAAAGTTGGTAGCATTTCGCAAATGAATTGCAGAGGCAAGTTGTTGTGGGTAAGTTGCGGAGTTGGAGATTGCCGTTGAGGTGCGATTGAACCGGTCGTCGTTACAGGTAACAGAGACACATTGTTGCTTGCTAGAAGACGGTACAATGGGCCTTGAGTGCGTTTTGCTGTGTTCAAAGGTAGATGAATTTTGGGATAATATTTTGTTTGATAAGTCCTTTTTGAAACTTGTAGAGCTTTCTAGGTAGCCTTTGCAACGATGATGACTTCCAACCTCCAAGTCTTTTAATATGTTATGTCTTCACCAGAATTAGCTAACATTGTAGCTGAGGAACCGAAAGCTATGTCCCTGTAAAGTTCTGGGTTTGGAAGACGTAAATAGGGCAGCTATTTCAGAGGGCATCTTGCCAAAGTATTTATTCCATGCACTGGACAGTCAAGCCAATTTTTGAAATTAACAAAAAAACTTCTGTGTGGTGTTTCGCTTTCGTAACCTGGAATACTTTCTATACAAAGCTAGATATTTTCCATTTTCAATTTCCTCGGCAATGACAAAACTTCGGTAGAATGGTTTTTGGAGTCTGGAATATTTACAAGTAAAAGATTCCCTTATCGTCAAATATCAATGCTAATTTCATCAATTCTTCTGACGACACGCACCAGCTAGTCCGAAAATTGTGCTACCTCTTATCGCTAGATAGACATCATTTGGAGCAGCATTAATAAATTTTGCTATTTCATCTTTTGAGAAAATTTTGGCCTTTTTGGTCTAACCTACATTTTGCTTCTTCAAAATGATGTAATCTTTGAAATATTTGCTTAATCCATTTTCTTTCGATCATAATGACACTTTTAACCTGGAATACCTTGATCATAAGTTATTTGGTTTACATGTTTTAGCAAGTTCCGTGAATATGCTATAAACTTTCTTTCATACTTTTGATTTTTTCTGCCACACCAGCTTGTAAATGCTGTATATTCTTTCTCAAAATCTGTGCCTCGACTTGGACGGCAACAAATCTAATTTTGCTATTTCGCTGTTTTGAGAACGGATTCAGGTAATTCCTCGACAGAAGACTGCATGGGAAACGTTTTTATTCAAAATCGACGATACTGATCAGAATGTACTAAAGACACTTTAATTATCGATGACTTTGATCTTTTATAATATGGACACCGGCACCGTGTCAACAAAATCTGACAAGCAAGTTTAATATATACCAGATGTTTGAAACAATGTTTTTAAAACAATATTAATTTTTAGTGAATATTTCATTGATTTACACCTAATTTGTACAAATAAAAGAATACTATGCCAATAATAGAATTATACTAAGTCAAACTTCAGAATTAAAAACATTGTACCTGTTTAAGTGAAATTTGAGGAGATTTTTTCCCCAAATAGTGTGAAAGAATTTATTTTTGCACTAGTGGGAAAAGAGAGATCCCAAAAATTGCGTGCGTAAAAGTGCTGCTTTCCACACGCTAGTAGAAAGTTTTTTTACAATTTTTTTTTTAACATTTCACCCTAAAATTAACTTAAACATCAAATAGATATCGTCTGTTCCTTTAGAAAAAAACAGCTGTATCTATTCCCTTGATAAGACTTTCGACTACTTCGTCTGTGCACTTCAGCAATGCACGTTATTGTTGATATGTCAATTTTTTTGCATTAAAAGTTGCAGTTTGCATTAAATTACTTTACTTAAAAGTAAATGTTTTGTTTTTATGGATAATTGAGAAAAATACGCAGTAACAACGTGTTCGAAGCGGGAAACCGTATGTTTTTTATGACAATAGTTTATGAATCATTGTAAGTACATTCGTAGTTTTTCGAGAAGCCTTTGTTAGTAGATTTAATGTGACCATATTTGCAGCTCCTACAATTTCGAGTGAAGTCCTAGAAATTGCTATGTTCTCATCACTTTCCATTTGTATCGTTTTCACACTACAGAATTTACGAGAAATACCTTTGATGTTAGTTAAAGAAAATAACAACTGTTGTTTTCAGTTGTTAGCAATAAAGTTATATAAACGTGTGTAGTTATATATATATATATATATATATATATATATATATATATATATATATATATATATATATATATATTATATATAA
The DNA here is from genome assembly GCA_019359885.1 of Listronotus oregonensis. Classification (NCBI taxonomy): domain Eukaryota; kingdom Metazoa; phylum Arthropoda; class Insecta; order Coleoptera; family Curculionidae; genus Listronotus; species Listronotus oregonensis. The sequence goes on along the minus strand of JAHBCN010007174.1, from coordinate 78,843 downwards.
TATATATATTATATATATATATATATATAATAATATATATATATTATATAATTTATATATATATATATATTATATATATATATATATATATATATATAATATATATATATATATATATATATATATATATATATATATATATATATATATATATATATATATATATATATATATATATATATATATAATACTGCCAAAATTATGCGACATTTGGAATTTTTTTATAAATGACGTTTAGCAAAAAATCGACTTAACAGATCAACTCTGCATCACTTAAAACCTCAGAAACAATTGAACGATCCCGATTGTCCTTTGTTATTTGGCAGTTAATTTGAATTTTGTTAGGTCGGTTAACCAAAAGTCCCCTTATTTGTTAAGGATAAGTTGTTCAGAATTTAATTCTATGACTATGTGTAAATTTTGAAGCTATTTAGATAAAAACAAAAATTTGGACATTTTTTCTCCATAAAAATATTTTGGTTTCAAAAATTTTGCTTTACCTTTAGAAACAGGTTTTTCAGACCTAAACTAATGTTTTGTCACATTTTTTTTTTACTTTAGTAAGTTAGTCCTTTTTTCCGAAGAAAATTTAAAAAAATGGTATTTTTAGACAACTCGAGTTGTCGCATAAACTTTTTTTAAATACCGTAATTTGGAATTTCAAATATTAATTTTTACCGTTTAATTAATGCAATATAATAATTATTTATCGCACAAAACCAACAAAATATATATTTAAAATTCGAGTTACGATATTTAAAAAGCGCCTATGTGACAACTCGGGTTTTCGAAAAATACCATTTTTTTAAATTTTCTTGGGAAGAAACGACTAACTCACTAAAGTAAAAAAAATTGTGCCGAAACATTAGTTTAGGTGTGGAAAACCTGTTTTCAAATGGTAAAAAAAAATTTTAAACAAAAATATTTTTATGGAAAACAATGTCCGAATTTTAGTTTCTATCCAAATGGCTCAAAATTTTACACATGACCATAGAATGTAATTTTGAACAACTTATTCCTATAAATTTTTCGATATTTGACAAATAGATATTTTTGGTTTTTCCGACCCAACAAATTCCAATTTACTGCCAAATAACAAATGACAAAATTGAGATCGAATAATTCAGTTTTTGAGGTTTTAAGTGATGCAGAGTTAATATGCGAAATCGATTTTTTTCTAAACGTCATAATAATTTTTTTTTTCCATAGGTCGCATTTTTTCTGGCGGTCACTGTATATTATCATTAGTTGGTTATTTACAGGCCTACAAGTTACAAACTTAGTTACAAACCATAACTCTCGTGTAACGTGAAGAATATAAACTATCCTTCACGTAAAAGATAATTACATCTAACCCCTGTTCCACTAAATCCACACTAACCAGAGTGGATTATATTTATTTCAAGTAAATTTACATACATGCCGCAGTCCACAAATTTACAGGGACTTATTTTGAAGGAAGCGTATCATCAGCCTAAGTTGCTATTAGATTTAATTTGCGTCTATGTATTATGGAAATATTGCCCTAAAAGGCCCCACCAGAGGTTTATAAGCTACGCGAATCTTATCCTACATGCTTAATTAAGTTAAAAAGTATCATATATGTTTAATATAATTTAAACAAACCAAATAGTTTACTAATTATTTACTTTATACCAGGCGATCTAGGAGGGTAGCTCCTCCTTTTTGTCTGCATTTTTTAGAATAGAAAAATTAAACTAAGATAATTTTTTTCAAAAACAATAATAATCAAACAATAAGTGCATTGGCTCAATGGAAAAAAAAAGAAAAAAATAAATAAAGCTGTCAGAATTGAACATATAGGGTATCGTTTGTCGCATAATGTTTTCCGAAATTTAAAAATGTAAACACATACGAGGTGTTTTATCTAATCGGATAATAAGGCCAAACCCAAAGTCACCGAAAGTCACGTGACTTGTCAAATACGTCAAATTTAGCATTATATAATATCCCAAAGTTTTATTTTTTAACCGCAAGACATAAGGGGGTAATGCACCCCCATATATATATATATAATATATATATATATATATATATATATATATATATATATATATATATATATATATATATATATATATATATATATATATTCTAAGTTTAAACAAAAAGTTGTACAACTCGGGGCGAAAATTTCCGGGGTGTCATACGTCTTAGGGGGTCTTACGGGCAAATTTCAAGAATATTCCATGCCATCAAAACACTTAGAACATTAAAGAAAAGCAAAAAAAGTGTTTTTTTTTTTAACTTTTATTAACTTATTAGCTGTTTAGGTAACCCAATAGCTCAAACAGAAGCGGGCCTTTACCATCAATATACCTACGAGGTTCAATTTTATAATACTGGCATATCATAACCAAATCTAACAGCAGCAAAAATGTAAGGTTTATCTTTTTACTTAATATTTTTAAAATTATCATTTACCTTAAAAAGTATTATTTTTATTTTAGTTTATAGTTTCGATGTATGTTGCAAAAACACAACACCATTTTTCTTTTTGAAAATTTTTGAAAAAAAAATTGTCTGTATGTTGAATATTCTTTTTAAAATTTATTTTATTTTAAATTTAAAGCCTTAGTTAAAAATGGGCTATTAGAGACAAACTTATAAAAAACTTGACAAGTTAAATAAGGGTGCAACAAAATTGTGGACAGAGCTACAGACAGAGACACTTTGTCCTTATTTTACAGAACATACATTTATTTTTTTTCTTAAGTTCAGTAAGTGAAAAAAATACAAGGAGGTACTAATGTGTGCCTTTTTACATATAGAAGGAGCGTTTGACAACACGTCCCTTACATCTATCTTAAAGGCATCCAGGCGCAGAGGGATTAACGCAATAAACTGCAGGTGGATAGACTGCATGCTTAAGAGCAGATCAGTATACGAGTATACTTCAATTCTTAAAGAAACTCTTGTAGCTCAGGTTGAGTGAGGAAGTCCGCAAGAGGTGTTCTGTCCTTTAACTTGAAGGCCACCAAACATTGGGATACGCAAACGATCTCGTCGTTATGGCCCGAGGAAAATTTAACAACACTGTTAGGGATAAAATGCAACAGGCCCCAAACGCAGTTACCAGATGGAAGAGAAAGGAGTGACTAAACATAAATCCTTCTAAATCAGCCATAGTTGCCTTCACCAAAAGAAGAAATCTAGAGGGCTTAGGACCCCTGACCCTACAAGGTGAAACAATCAAGATTGTAGGAGAGGTAAAATAGTTGGGTGTCATCCTAGAGCTAAACTTACCTGGAACCAACATCTTCAGAAAATAAGAAAAAAAAAGCGAAGATGACTCTCATTAATAAGACGCGCTCATGGGAAACCATAGGGCCGTAAACCAAACATGGTTTATTGGTTATACACCATGGTAAGGCCTTAGATAACAGACGCATCACTGGTATTGTGGACAAAAATGCGACAAAGTACTGGCCAAGGTACAAAGACTTGCTTGCTTAGCTATAACAGGAGCAATTAAAACAACCCCAACAGCAGCCATAGAGTGTCTCTTAGACCTTCCACCACTTAAACTCATAGTGATGGGAGAGGCAAGAATGAGCTACTTCCGACTGCCACAGAAACCAATTGGTGTCTACGCTAGTTGGGGACACAACAACATAAAAAGTCAGGTTGGCGGCAACATGCTGGACGAGAGAACAAACCACATGATTCCCCAATACTCATTTAACAAAAACTTCGAGGTAAAAACTTCAGATCAAAGTGAGTGGCAGCAACTTGATCTCCCCGGCACGGTTGGAGAAATAATCTGGTATACGGATGGTTTCAAAATCGAGCAGGGAACTGGAGCGGGCGTGTACAGTGAAATGAGGAATTTGCAATTCTCCATTCCACTAGGAACACACAGTTCTGTATTGCAAACGGAAATATATGCTTTACTGCAAAAGAAAATAACAGGACGGCTTATCAAAACAAGCCGATCTGCATAATAACAGATAGCCAAGCGTCACTGGGGGTACTAGTAAACCCCAAGGTAACGTCCAAGCATAACATGGGAATGCCAAAAAGAACTGGAAGTCCTAGAAGAACACAACAGAGTAACTCTCTTGTGGGTAACAGGACATTCGGGAATAGAAGGCAACGAAAAAGTGAATGAGCTTGCAAGGCAGGGATCATCCACACCATACTTTGGACCAGAACTTGCCCTTGGAGTGACCAAGACCACAGCACAAGGGCAAACCAGGAAATGGATCCAAAACAAACACGAGGAATACTGGGAAAACCTCAGTAGAATTAGACATGGAAAAAGCTTCATAAGGGCCCATCCAAAAGAACGAAGGAAGAACTACTCAGACAAAGTAGGAAAAGACTTCGCATAACAGTAGGGTTACTAACAGGGCATGATAACCTAAGAGGACACCCTACAAAAGATAGGCTCATACAATGGAATCCAAGTTGCAGAATGTGCGACCAGGGGAAAGAAACAGCCTGCCATATGCCGTGCGAATGTGAAGCATTGAATCACAAAAGACAGGCATTATTTGAGCCCACAGGAATATATCAACCGACCAGTCTCGGGGTTATACAGACTTGTAGAAGGAACAAAACTAATGGGAGGATTGGTATAAAAGATAATGGGAGATAAGGCAAAAAAACCCAAGAGGCTGCGCTGCCTCCGATAGTGAATCAAGACAGTTCCCAGAGAAGAAGAAGAAGAAGAAAAAGAAGTGAACCAAATGAAGAAGAAGGTTTATAGCATTTTAAAATTACAAACCTTTTTATCCTAAGTAAAATTCTATTTTATTTAACTTTTTTAATAAAAGGATACATTGTGTGTAATATCTATTTAGTTCATACATAAATAATAGATCCTTGCTTCTACTTGTATCTCACATGTATATTGTTATTTTCTAATTTAGTGTTATTTTTTACCATGTTATTTTAAAATTGTAAAATTTTCTAAAATAATGAGAAATGACGATTAAACCAATATGAATGCGGGATAGGTGTAAAACTCACTGTAAATAATATGCTGTTTGTATTCTTTCGAGTTGGAACCATCCATATACAGTGAGTGTTGTATTTGCTTGATTTATGTTGACTTTGGTTATCAGGACTTATTCTAATTATGTATTGTTATTTAAATAATAAGTTTAAATTTCTCATTTGGTAAATATCAGCTGATTGTCAAAATATCGATTTTCTTATACGTCAGTCTCTCTAAGGCGTATTTAAGTGACACATCGGTTTTCGTTTAAAACTAGTAGTAATCGTAGGATTGTGATCAAAACTGGTTTCTTTTTGGCGAATAAACAGATCAAGGGCCGAAGCCAAAAAGTATTCGAGTACGCACTGCATGAATATAACCGAAAATGCTGTAGACCGAACACGATTATGGGAAACGTCAGAGACAGATGTCAGGAACAAGGGTACTTTTTCAAGGGTCTTCGACGTGTGAAAAAGTCTGCTGCAAAAATCTGAATCATCCTGTGAAATTTTTGAAGATTATGTCATCTTGCATTAAGAATCAAATTTAATATGTATCGAGACGTCAATTTTTGAGATGATTATTGATTTTTATTACTAGAAAAAGTATATTTGTCGTTACTGTTTTCGACGTGATGGACGTCGGTAAAGGAATCCCTCGAGAATAGAGGTATGTATTTCGCAAAGTGATTCTTTTATTACTGCATGGACACGTTTTGGTGCTCATAGAGCAATGAGATGGTTTTTTGAGAGGATTCTGAGCATTGTATCACGACTTATCGTGGATTTGTTTTCTAAAGAGGTCACTGATTGTGTCCAGCATTATGTCACGGATCACCATAAGTTGCGAGCAAGCCGAAATGTAAACTCCATAAGAACATTGTAATTTACCACCGAAGCCTCTTTGAAGACTTTGAGGTCTCGAAGATATTAAGGCCAGTTTTTTCCATTTTAGTATTTTGTTTATTAAAAATCAATCCTAAATTTTACTTATTTAAACTATTTAACTTTTATATTTAAATGTAAAAAGCCAAATTGGTATCATATTTTTTTATTGATTTACAGGGCGCACTAGAAATTCATGAATTTCCCCGTGGCGTGAAATTTTCCTTTTTTTATGATATTATAATTTTTATTTTTTTTAACCTTAAATACCAATTTTTCTTATCAAATTTAAACTTTAATAAGACCCATGTATATATAATGTATTATAACACATATGTAATTAAATGTAAATAACCTGTACATTAAAAAAAATAATAGTGATTTAAAACAAACTCTGAAACCTAAAATATAGATATATTCATGTAAAGGTACAAGAATTTTATTTTAATTACTTTAAATTCTTAACACTGGTTTCTGATAATACCCAGGATATTGGAAAGAAAAAAATCAGTGGCGCTCAAGATAATTATTTTTTACCAGCATAATAAATATTAAACAATTATCGACTTAGAAAAAATAGCCCAAGCACGAACCTACACCTAGCTCTCGATTAAATCTAGCCGGAGTCTTTGGCATACACCGGGCAACCATAACATCAATCTAAATGATGCCATAGGTTTAAACCTTTTTTATCAGTAAACCTTGCCTTTTAGGTAAAATGTAGCAATTTTCTTTGTTTAATTCTTGCCCGCATTTTAACTTTTAAGACATCTTCTAAACTACCTTTTAAATATACGATATTACCGCCCCTGTTTCAGGGCTCTCCAAGTAAATATAGGCAGTTTTTAAATATTTTCTTTACTTGTGTCCTAACACCTACTTACATAAAAAATTTTACGTTTCTCCTTCCTCGAGAACTGGTAAAATGGACGATTTTCAAAATCGAGTATTTCTGAAATCACTTGACATAACTTTCTTAATACTTTAATTTCAAAAAATGGATCTTTATAATGTGATAAGCTTTTTAGTATTTTTACTAAGGAGAGACTTGTTTTAATTGGTTTTACTTTTTATAAAGTTTTTGTATTATAAAGAAAAAAAAAAGATATTTGGTAAAATGTATTTCCTCGTGATTAATTCAAAAGAAGTTTCCCAGAAGTCCTGAAATACGGACCTTTTTTGTTCCGGGACCCGTGGGTTATGCCTTTGTATACAGCAGTAAAGTATTTAATGATATTAGAGACCTGGTAATGTCAAAATAAGATAGTTTTATGTGTTAGCTTATATTTTACTTGTTCTGCTATATAATTTTTTTAAGTTTGGTATAACAGTTTTTGTTTGTAATTTATTAATTTGCTCACACCTAGCCATTTTTTTTAAATTCATTATTATTAAATATTTTATTTAATACACTTTATTTTACTTTTTTTTTCTTTTTTTCAAAGGAATATTTTTTTAAAAGTTATATTTTGATCACTAACATTGCGAAAATATTCTTTTTATTAAAACGAATGACATCCTTTTAGCAAAACTTTTATTGCTAAATATTACTTAATAAAAGAAAGATGATATTAATTATGCCCTTAAAATCAAAGAGTTTTTATTTTTTCTTATTTTATATAAAAATACGAATAAAAAAATTTTGCAGAACATAATTTTGTAACCAAAATATTATAAAGCTTTTTTTAAAAGTAGAATATTTAAAATGTTAAAACTTTTTTATTACAATTTGTTTAAAAAAATGCAATTTTATCATGAATACTAAAAGAATGATATAGTTAAGGGAAGTTAGGAAATAAACCGGAAATTTTTAAGGCCAGCATATTTGAGATGCGGTTTTCTGCGTTGTGTTTAGAAAGCTTTCAGGAAAAAAGTCTATATGGTCTGGTTATGCCATTTTTCGAAAAATGCATTCTGGTGCGATAAATGTATTTTGCAATGGCATTTACTTAGGGGTTTTCGGGGATGCCGAATTTAATTCTGACATTAGAAATACCCGGGGGCGTTCAGGGGTGGCTTTACGGGGCTGCCCGGGAGGTGATATTGCAGCGTCTATAAAAAACAGCCGAAAATCGTTACTCGGGGATTTTCGTGAATGCCGAATTTAATTCTGGCATTGGAATTACCCGAAGACGTTTGGGGGTGGCTCTGCGGGGGTGCCCGGGCGGTGATTGGGGAAGACATTGCAGCGTCCATGAAAATCATCCAAAAATCGTTACTTGGGGGGTTTACGGGGATGCCGAATTCAATTCTGGCATTAGAATTAACCGGAGGTGCTCAGGGGTCGCTCTTCGGGGGTGCCCGTGGGGCGATTGGGGTGAAATTGCAGCCTCCATGAAAATCAGCCAAAAATCGTTACTCGGGGGTTTTCGGGGATGTAGAATTTAATTCTTGCATTAGAGTTACCCTGGGAAGCTCGGGGTGGCTCTGCGGTTAATAGTAATGAAGAAAGTGGAAAAAATCACTTCCGCAGAGCAACCCCCGAGCCCCCCGGATAATTCTAATGCCCGAATTGAATTCGGCATCCCCGAAAACCCCCGAGTAACGACTTTTGGATGATTTTTATGAACGTTGCTATTTTCCCCCCAATTACCTCTTGGGCACCCCTGCAGATCCACCCCCGAGCGCCCCCGGGTAATTTTAATGCCAGATTTAAATTCAGCATCCCCGAAAACTAACAAGTAATGATTTTTGAGGAATTTTTCCGAATTTCTAGTGGTTCCTAAAATACTGCAAGTAGTTATGCAATTGCAAAATGTGTTTATTGCACCAGAATGCATTTTTCAAAAAATGGCATAACCACACCATGTAGACTTTTTTCCTGGAAGCTTTCTAAACACAATGCAGAAAACCACATCTCGATATCTGCTGGCCTTAAAAATTTCTTTATTTCGGTCAATCTGGATCTAAATGCCCTGGACTAGTATACATAAAGTTTTTAAAAAATTTAAAGCCTTTTTTTTATTTTTTATTATTTGTTTTTGCAGGAAAACACAAATAAAAAAATAAACTAAATTTGGCATAAATATTGGGCTAAGAAAGACTACAAACTGTTTTAGATATGAATGTAAAAAAATAATATTTGACATGGGTTATTTTAGGAGATTGTATAAATAAGTAAGTAAAACTTTTAAGTTATATTAAAATGCATTAAACATAAAAGCAAAATCATATGCCCAACAAAAGTTTTTCAAATTATACATAATTTCATCTGAAGTATATTAATGCAGGGAAAAGTTTGTATTTAAAAAATTAACGTCAACGAAAATTATTCTTTACTTTTATTTTAGTAAAATTTCCACAAAAAATATTCTCACTTCCGCATGTATTTATAACATTATTTTTCGTTATTGTTATAAATGTGTGTTAAAAATAGCCCGACCTTTTTTTTTTGTTTTTATTTACAGCAAGATATATTACAGGGCTCAACCTGACATCGCAGTCATTCATGTCAACTTAAGGGTGCTTAAATATAACAATAAATGTCAGACAAAAAGTGCCAACGAAAATCTTAAGGGTATTAAATTTACATATTTAGGGTTATACTCCCTAAATTTTTTGCCCTTGCTGGACCATCTACGCCACAAAATAGCTTTAAAGAAAATATGGAAAGGGTGAAGTGATTTAAACATTTTTTTTGTGTTTTATAAAATTTGTTTAACTCTTGCTACGTAGAAAATCACTTAGAATAAGTGAATATGCAGACACTAACCAAACATGTATTATGATAATATTAGCATTTTGCTTCTAAAAAATGGTATTTAAATCAATATCTATATCTATTTATTAAAATAGGTGGAAAAGATATAAAATCATAAAAAAACTGTAGTTCTTTTTATATTTTTTTGTGTATGGATTTTTTTTTAATAACGTAAGTAATGGAAAATATCCGGAAATATATATTTGGGAAATTTTTTCGGAAATATATCAGAAAACATTCAGTTATTGAAAATAAAAAAATAATAAAACTAGGAAGTCTAAAACACTAAACATTTAATGAAATCATTTCATAAACAATGCCATAAGCGCTCAATTTGGTTGGATATTTTCTGCTTGGTTTCGAATAGTACTTTTTTTGAAAATTTACCGAAATCTGTTTTTACAAAATTACTAGAGCGAAGCTCAAGCAATTTTGATAAACGGGTTGAGTTAAATTTCCAAAGGCAAGTATTTAAAACACAGACAAACAGGGAAAAATATTCGGCACAAAATTTAAACACGAATGGTATTTGGTGGTAAAATTTGCGAACTTTAAAACAAAATAATAATTACACCGGCACACAAAAAAAAGTTCTGAACTAGATATGTGAAGTACTTTCCGGTATGTTTTTCGGTGCACTTAAAATGAATCCGAAGTCAGAATTTACCCATCACCCTTAGATTTTGCCCCAGCAACCCCCAGCACCCACCGGGTCAAAATTTTATTCATTTTAAAAAGATATAACAAAACTATTCGACATTACGTTTTTTGGTGTAGTAAAAATTAATATTAAGTTAAAATTTACCCATAAGCCTTGAATTTAACCCTAGCAACTCCCAGCAACCCCTAGCATCACCCAGGAGCCACCTTTAGGTCAAAAATTTTATTTTATTGGAAGAATTAAAATAAATATCTGACAATAAGTTTTTTGGTGTGCTAAAAATGAACATACAGTCAAAATTTACCCATCACCCTTACATTTTGCCCCAGAAACCCCCAGCAACCCCCATCCCAAATGGTCAAAATTTTATTCATTTGGAAAAGGTATAATAAATATCTGACAAGATGTTTTTAGGAGTGTTAAAAACGAATATGAAGTTAGAATTTACCCATCACCCTTAGATTTTGCCCCAGCAACCCCCCAGCCTCCCCTCCAAGGGTCAACATTTTATTCATTTGGAGAAGATATAATAAATATCTGACAATACGTTTTTTGGCGTGCTAAAAACGCATATGAAGTTGGAATTTATCCATAATGCTTGATTTTAACCCTAGCAATCCCCAGCAACCATCCAAAGGGCTAAAATTTTATTTTATTTCAAGAATTAAAATAATTATCTAACGTTTTCAGTACACCAAACAACGTATTGTTCGATAGTTGTTACAACTATTCTAAGTGAATAAAGTTTTACCCATTAAGGAGGGGGAGTTGCTGGAGCAAAATGTAAGAGTGATGGTAAATTTTGACTTTATGTTCATTTTTAGCACACTAAAAAACGTACTCTTAGATATTTATTTTAATTCTTCTAACAAAATAAAATTTTTGCCCTTAGGGTGGTTTCTGGGTGATGCTAGAGGTTGCTGGGGGTTGCTAGGGTTAAATTTAAGGGTTATGGGTAAATTCTAATTTCATATTCCTTTTTACTACACCAAAAAACGTATTGTTAGATATTTATTATATCTTTTCAAATGAATAAATTTTGACCCTGCTGAGTGTTGCTGGGGAAAAATCTAAGGGTGATGGGTAAATTCTGACTTCGGATTCGTTTTTAGCGCACCGAAAAACAAACCGGAAAGTACCTTACATATCTGGTTCAGAACTTTTTTTGTGTGCCTGTGTTATTTAACAATATAAAATTAAGTACCTACGGAAGTAACGGTTTTCGACACCATTAACAGAGCCGTAACATTATCGATTTTTTAGCCGGCTAGATTTTTTTTCCTTTTATTTTATCCGATAGAAAATTTCGATTTTTGACATTTCAAATGGGGTTTTTTATACATGAGTGGAATTGTTATCTAAAAACTAAAATACATTATTTTAGATAAAAGTTTAAAGAAAACTGTGACATTTTTAAAAAAGTAATTACACTCAATCACAAGACACAAGTTAAGCAACTTAATTAAGGGGCATATTTTTACTAACGTCATCAATACCTTTAGTATTCAGTATTGTATTCAGCATTTTTTATGGAAGTGCAAATCAACTTTTTCTAACTGAAACAATAGCCCACAACCAATAATCGGTAATCCGCCGAGTTCGAGATTTTTATTAGTTATAATCGTAATACCTAATAATTTTCTAATATTTCTAAAATTTTATGTCAAATAAAAATGATGACAAAAAACAAATGAAAAAATTTTGTTTTTTAAATTCTTAAGTTGGTTCTGATCCAAATTTTGCCATATACAGGGGGTCCCAGAAGTAATGGGACTCAGAGCGGCAGCAGATTTCCTAGGTCGAAACACAGCCCGCTTAAATTAACTTAAGCGGGCTGTGGTCGAAATAATGCAATTAACGTAAACTTGCCTTATCCCAAAGTTAATAATAACTAAGATACAGGGTGTCAATTTTTTTTTTCGTTTTTTCGTTATAATTTCTTAACTAAATGATATTGCGGTACAAAATTGGGGATTTGGGGGTTCTTTGAGGCGAGAAATTTAAATTTGTCCATACTTTTAATGTTGCTGGTAGAGGGCGCCAGCTACGGCCTACCCCACTTGTTTTAGATGGCATAACTTTTTAAAGTTTAGTATATTGACCTGTTTATTAAAAAAGAAGTTACTATAATTCCCTCTGCGTCAAAAATATATACTTTATTTAGGTCTCTAGAAGCAATTGTTTTCGAGATAAATGCACTTTAAAGGACCCCGCAATTTTCCTATAAAAAATTGGTTTTGGCCAATTGTTTTCAAACTTTGCAAAGTAATAGTTTTTCACGTGCTAATTAAAAGTCTTCACGGGCACAAAATCCAAAAACCCCTCTAATTCCCTAATCCTAAAGTCCCTAAATCCCCAGTGACCTTTAGGGCTGATTTTGGGAGGGGGTTAGAGGGGTTTTTGGGTTTTCTGCCCGTAAAGACTTTTAATCAGCGTGTTAAAAACTATTACTTTGCAAAGTTTGACAACAATTGGCCTAAACCCATTTTCCATAGGAAAATTGCGGGGTCCTTTAAAGTACATTTATTTTGAAAACAGTTGCTCCTAGAGACCTAAATGAAGTATACATTTTTGACGCAGATGGAATTATAGTAACTTCTTTTTTAGTATACAGATCAATATACTAAGCCTAAGAAAAGTTATGCCATCTAAAGCAAGTGGAGTAGGCTGTAGCTAGCGCACTCTACCAGTAACATCAAAAGTATGAACGAATTTGAATTTCTCCCCTCAAAGATCCCCCAAATCCCCAATTTTGTACCGCTATTTTATTTAGTTAAGAAATTATTACAAAAGAACAAAACCAAAATTAAAAGTTTGACACCCTGTTTCTTAGTTATAGGATAGGGCAAGTTAACGTTAATTGCATTATTTTGGTCCGAGGAATCTGCTGTTGCTCTGTGTCCCATTACTTCTGGGACACCCTGTATATAAAACATTTAACTACTGCTACTCATCTGGTTAAACTACGACATAAAGTTTTTATATTTTTTCTATTAAAATCCAGAGCTTGGTAAAGCTGTAATTAAATTAAAATATCCTTTTTTTATCTTTACTAAAAGTTTTTGTTTTCCTTTTTTTTTTCGTACAACAAGCTAAGAAAGTAAAATTTTTGTTACCATTTAAATGCTTGTCAAAAAGGTGGCTATATTGAGTTTTAAACTCTACCAATTTACTTTTATAAGAAATAATCGTTTCTTTTAATTTGTATTTTATTTTAATTGGAAAAATATTGAAATATAATTTTAAGTTTACTATAATTTCGTACTTAGACACAAAAAAGAATTATAAATAATTCCTTTCAATAAACGTTGTTAAGGACTTTTAAAATAAGAGTACTGGGCAATTTTATGTTTTTTTTTGCTATCTTAAAGACTGATGGTTTTCTGTTTATTTTTCAGTGAAAATTTTTAGTATTTTAAGGCAGAAACTTTCTATAATAATATAATTTTGTGACTCCCAGTTAAAATCATCTAATATGGATGAATGGATTTTCGGAGAACACACTTTATTTTTATTAAATGTTGTTTGTGACAGAGGTTTCATATTTTTAATAAATGCCAATTTTGGTGTGCACTATAATTTTACCATAATTTTAAAATAATGTATTCTTAAACGTTACGCATCTAAATTTGACATTTTTACTACATAAAAATAAAAAAAAATAAATGAAGCTTTTATTTAAAAAGGGCTATAATATTCAAAACAATGTATAAAAAGTGTTATGCCCAGTCCGTTTATACAACGTCTATAGTTATTTTAGGAAGAAAAAAAATAAAAATATAATATAAGCTTTAAAACTAAAAAGTATTATTAAAAAAAAAACTGGTAATTAACCAATGAGAGTTTTAAATTTTTTCGAGTGTATGCATGGGGATCTCGGAAACCGTAAGAGATACAAAGTCGGTTAAATCATTTACCTGAATAAAAACAAGCTTCTCACAAAAAGTAGTCACCCAAACATTTTTATAGGACTACCCGTATCCTTTTTCTTGCAGATTTTTAACACATATCTACCATTTGTTGCCAATAACATTTAATTTAGTCAAGTGGCTTTAACCGTTAGCCCTTGCCTAATTAAGCTTAAAATAGGTTTTAACCCCTTCTCCGTAAGTAAATCTAACATAGACCATAACGAAAGTAACATCTGCGAAACAGTTTAGCTTTAAACTTATGCTCGATTCGCATTATATTCAGTCTTCTTTATGTTTAAATATTTTAATTTTAATTTTAACGAAAAATTTTTAAAAGCCCAGTGTTGCTTCAAATTAGGCCACAAAGTTAAAAAATAGTTCCCATAAAAGTTAAAGGAAAAAAATTAAATTCAGTTAATTTGAGTTAATGGCCTAAATAGAGCATAGAATATTAACATATTAAATTAAAAAAAAAAGTCTACGCTTTTTCAATTGGGGTGTGGTAGAAACAAAATTATTGTTAAAAATGCATTGATATAAAGGTAGTGATGAGCAAAGCAAGACCAAGACCAAAACCGGGCTAGTCTTGGTCTTGGTCTTGCAAGCCAAAAGAAGGTCTTGTTCTTGGTCTTGGTCTTGCACCACCCGGTCTTGGTCTTGATCTTGCTGCAAGAGTCTTGCTGGTCTTGCTTTTTTTGGTAGTAATAATTTAAACTAGGCAATCTTGAATAAAATATATTTTTTAGTACTTAAAAATAAATAAAAATGGAGACTACATTTTTTTGCTTAAAAATTTTAAAATATAACAATTTTAACCCGACGTACATTTAGATTATTTGATTAAAAAGCATATTTTAAATGTAGGGGTTTATTTATTTATTGTGGTCCATTTTTAGTTAAATTGAGACACAACCTGCTTTTATACATTAAGTGACATATAAAAACATTTTGGTAATAAGAAATATGTATTTGTTTTTTTTGAAGAATCATATAAAATTAAAGCAAACACAAAACGCTGTAGTCTGTGAGCAGGAAAAAAAGACTTAATAACTAACCAGATGTGACATAAAATATCCGTTAAAATGATTCTAATATGAAACACAGGTTTCTAATTAAAAAAAATGTTATTTAAGAATTATTTTATACTCAAATTAGTCAAACATTGGCCGTACAAAGTTTGTACAAATACGTTACAAACATTCGACATTTATAAGGTGGCTCAATAGTGTGACAAAGCTCGAGATCTCCAAAACCGCTCATGATAGTGAAAAACTGAACATACAAAAATTGTAGAAAAAAAGTCGCATATGTAAAAAAAATTTTATCCCATAATTTTCTGAAAAATCCACTTAAGAAAACTCCCTTATTTTTGATTTTAACCTAAAATAAAAAATTAATAGCCAAAAATAAAAAAAAAAAATCGCCACCCTGTATATTATGCTAAAAATTGTTAAACTGTTATATAGGAACAATGTCGACGTAGATGGTTTTTAAATATCATTTTCGCTTTTGACAAAAATTACGTCATCCTTTTTTTTTGGCATTGTTTTGACTTTTACATCTAAACCGGAAGTGATAAGAAAATCCATTATTCTGAAAAGAACCCTTATTTGACATGACAAATATATGTTTTAATAATCTATCACTTTCACATTTATATCTTGGTTTTAAGAAGCAATCTTATGGTGTCGCTTATTACAGTGTGAAACAAAAATAATGTATTTCTGGATTTTAAAAATTTTTGATTTACCCTGTAAGTGACATTACTAGATAGCTAGTTTAACATTAGGAATATGAAAGTAATTTTTGGCTTCTATAACTTGTGTACCCCTAGTTTTTGTCCGTCGTTAACTGTTTCGGAGATATCGAGCTTTGTCCGACCATTGAGTCACCATCTCATTATTTTTGAAACTTGTTATTGAATTTACTCGTTAGCGTTGTTAGAGAACTGTAAAAAAGAACAATGTAATCTATTTTATCAACGAAACCTGTTACTTATTAAAAGTCGCCTTTTTTGGCATTTCTCGACACATTTTTTGTCATGTCTGTATGAAATACCTCTATATATTGAATATAAAAATTGAAATTTATAATTAAAAAAAATGGCATAAATGCAAGAGTCTTGCAGGTCGGTCTTGATCTTGCGTAGTCTTGCACTCCTTGGTCTTGGTCTTGGTCTTGGTCTTGCTGCAAGACCAAGACCAAGACTGGTCTCGCTCATCACTATATAAAGGAATAATATTTAAAATTCTTGTCTAGCCTTACGCTCTAGAACCACAAAGAAACAAAAATAAATATTTTATAGGCAAATTCATTAATAATAATAAAATTAAGTTTAACAAAGAGGGTAAAATGAAGTCTTAATAAAACCAAAAAAAGATAAATTTTGAGCACCAAAATATTGAGCTATGGTATGACTAAATACAATTGCCCCAAGGGGCAAATTAAATTGAGGTAGATTAGTCCAATAGTTTTAAAATAAATTAGAATCACATGATTTTTTTTTAATGTGTTGGTAAGAGAAAATATGAATGCACTTTTGCTGGCCCTAACTTAAGCTTACTATAAAGTAAAAAAAAATCACGAAATGAGCCACTTAAAAAATAAACAAAGTTTGTTTGCTAAAAAGTTTAAAAATTTTAAAATTTTTGGTACAAAATTTTTTTTTATTCGTAAACAAATTACTCACGTTTGGTAAAGTTGTTTATATTCGATAGTGCGCGATTTGCTTTTTACTTTTTTATCGTCTTTTTATTTTTTTTAATATAATTAATAAAATTTAAAGTTATCAAATGTCCAACAGTAAAAAATAATATTGGATTAAGATATTATATTGGTTTTATAAACCATTATCAAAAAATATATTTTAAAATAAAATAGGAGCATGTACACGTGTCTCTTTTCTTTTATAGTCTCACAAGCTCATGTGTGGACCACCTATTAAAAAAAAAAAATCTTTAAAGCTTTCCCAAAGCCGTAAATAAGTTTTTAAAGTCTGTATTAAAGAGAATTAACAAAAACAAACAACTAAATTCAAACCAATCATAGACCAATATTTTAATGTCTGTAATGAGACGTACATTGTGGATAGCATAGCCTTGCATTTTTTAAGACAGATAACAATACACATGAAATTCTTTACAAATAAATTTAGGAAAAATAAACCTATTTAAAATAAATACATTTTTTTAAAATTTGTTTTGTGTTTACTCATTCTTATTACATTATTTACCAGTATATTCCTTGTTTTTCTTTTAGCTATCAGCAAATTAATGAAAACCAGTCATATATAATTTTTTTTTTAAAGTTTGTCCTTTAGAAACATAGGTGACACTTAAAGATAAAATGTTTATTTTTGTTAAAAATATTTTTTATTATTGTTATTACCGATGTGTAACAAGGTGTAAAGGCGAAAAACTGGTAAATTTAGGTTTAAATATGGTTTAAATTAGTTTTTGATATACAAATAACCTAGTGTCATTTATAACAAAACGTCATTAAAAAGTAAAAAAAGCTGATAGAATTTCCTAAGTTTTAAGACCAAAAATTTCTTTAAATTTAGTTAAATTTTTTGTTTTAGTTTCTATCTTGACAACAGTGGCCGACTTGCCACAGAAAGGTAGACTAGTAATTGTGATTTTTTGGGTTCTTGGAGGGTTTTCTTCTTTTTTTTTTCAAATCTATTAAGCATTTGAAAGCAACTTTTTGTTTGCACAATCTGTATGTTATTCGTATCTTTTAATAAAACAAACTATAAAAAGTGTCAGTTCCCCGTTCCCCTCTAATATTTTAAAAATTAAAATACCTGGTGAGCTGGTATAGTGCAGCGTACCAGCCTCTTACAATCAAGCAGGTTTTTTGGGAAAATTTTTCCTGCCCAAAAAAAATTATAACAAATAACAACATGTATAGCTCAATAAATAAGCCGAAAAATATTGTAAATTGTGATGTGAGTCGTCTCTCGGGGGTTTTCAGAGACGCTGATCATGTATCCGTGGTCAAAATTCAGGGTGGTTGCACCCTATCTAAACCACTCCTAGAAATTACAGAAATGAGGAAATTTTTTAAATTCTAAATTTTACCTTGGAATTCGTCTTTTGAGGGTTTTTGAGATCGCTGATTACGAATCCAAAGTTTAGTACCCACAAACTTTTAATATAATTGTTACAGTTCAAAAATTGAACTGTAACAATTTTTGATTTAAAATACCCTTTTGCATAAATACCTTAAATGGGGAAAGCAGGGCTATAGTTTGAAATGTTGTTTATAACTAGCTATGGTCTGCGGAATGTTTTGTGTTTGATTGTTTATTGACCTTTCCTTATTTTCAGGGGTCGTTGACATGTTTGTGGTTGTTTTTGTAACCGTGTGGAGTATTTTACATTGTTTTCCTTTTAATTATGTATATTCATAACTCTTTGTTTTGTTTTTGTAGTTTTGAAGTTTAAAATTTTGACATTTTAAAATAAGTCAGGTTTAAGGTGAAGTTGTTTTCTTTTCTTCTTTTTCTTTTTGGCTAAAATGACTGGCAAGATGTCGTAGTAGCAAAGCCGCTTGGTACCGTGAGAGGCGGTCTCGAAGTCGAGAGTGATTCCTAAATCTTTCTTTTTAGAAAGTTCTGACAGAAACCGGTTATATCTGGATTTCGGGATTATATTTTGCGGGGCTGAACTTGCGTTGTTTGTTAGTAATATCTGGGTAGTTCCTGGTGTCTTAGAGCCAACCTTTAGGAATGATGGCAAAAGGCCAGCCAGCGAGCCAGTGATGGATTGTTTGTGAGTTGGTAGAATTGTAGCAAGAAGGGTTTGGTACTGTCAAGGTCGTCCTTGACAGAAAACGCTGTTGGTGTAAAATTAGTTTTGGGGAAGCTTTCTCTCTCCTGCTGACCACCAAGGAGACAGCACACGTGAAGGCAATGTTCTAAAAGTTAATTTTCAACCCTTGTTTTGGGGATTGTTGAACAAATGCCTAAGTAAATTTCCCGTTTGTTTGTGCTAATTGTAGTACGTTGTTTCGGAGTGAAATGTCACGTTATCCGTATATTTTTGGGAAAATTTATGTCTTAAGAAGGATTATACCACGTGGAAACTTGCATGGAACCCTTTTTCTTCGTCAATACCTTATAAGGGGCGATAGTGGCTCGTTTAGTTTGTGGAAAAAGGTAAGAATTTTACTATTTCACACATTTTTATCAAATTGCTACTTTGAATTTTTGATCTAACTTTGAAAACGTATTGTATTCGATTTTGGGGTTATGATAATGGCGTAGTTAATTTATGGGGTTTTCTTTAAATGGATTGTTTTAAGGGGAGAACTTTGTCTAGAATTTTTATGATTATTGGGTAATTTATGTAAGGGATGTAATTTCTGTGTTTCGTAAAGTATCATACGTAACCATGCATAAAGCTTAGACGAGTTGTTTTTTAGGGTTCTTCTTCTTTCTTCTTTCTTTTCGTCTGTTCTTTTCTTTTCTATCCTGGTTTTACCCCTTTGATTTCTTCGACTTGATTTTGTGTTCCGGCCAATGCAGCTTATGCCTAGTTCCAGTTCGAGTTAATGGATTTAATCCCATGCCTTATGTTGATGATTCAAGTGACAAACCCAAGTTGCCGACATTAGTTGCTGATGACTGATAGCTAGACTACCGTTTCTAAGACACAACCACCTGCTTCCATAATAAGAGGAAAATCAAAGCTAAGTCTTAAGTTTAAGAAAATTTTTGTAGATTAATGATATAACATTGACTTAAGAGAATGTCATGTCGATAGTCTAGCCTTAGATTTGAACTGAAATTTTTATTGAAAACACTTGCTTATCATTTGAATAGCTTGATGTTACTTAATACCTTCTCTGTCTGAGTGAACAGTCATTAACACTTTATTTTCTCGGTACCTTCACTAAAATCTAAGACTGGAATTTGGACATAAGTATACACATGTGCACTTTTAAAGCTTTAAAGGTTATCGAAAGAACATTTATTATTAAGGTATACCTTAGGGGTATATAGTCACTTACTTTTAACACTATTCTATTGGGAAACACTTTGATAGGGACAGTTGGTACTTGTGATTTGTAATCATATACACGAGTACGAGTGTTGTATATCAATCTGTGGTAGGAGGTATAAGATTTATTGCTAATCATTTGGTAATAATCTTATACGGTTTAATTATAAATATAGAATTTGATAATTGATTAATTAGATAGAATTACTGACATTTGTTTTTGTTTAACCCTTGACCGTACATATTTTTTGTTTAAGCCTTAGTGCTCTCAGATATTTTGCTGTAACTTCCATAACGTCATTCTGCTTCGTTTTATTATTTTTGGTTTAATTTGTAAGTGCCTATGAAAAAAGTTTTAAACGCAACTTATGGCCTTACGTATAGGTGGGTAACATACTAGAAGGTTTTCTGTAAAAGTTGTAATCTTACGGACTTTCTTATATATAGAGTTATATTGCTGACAATTTATTAATTGTCCAGCTTTTGGTTTAGTAACATTAAATTTGTATACAAGTCAAATTTATTTTAAAATAGTCATTTATTTTTCAATAATTTAAAATTTTATTAAATTTTGGTTTAAATGGTGCATTCACCAATTTGGTAGGAATTTGTTACAATTATTTTATTATTTTTTGTAATAAAGCATTAACTAGTATATTTATATTTTGACTTTTATTGACAATACCCCCCCTTCAAGAATGCACTCGCCTTTGTGTAGAGCCTCATGCGACTGTAAGTATTTATTGTAACCATAATCTTTAACCGATGATTAAGTTAACTTTTTTTATTTCTGAGCTAGCCGAGCACTTCCTTAGATAATTATTTATTTTAACTTCCTCAGATAATTTTTTATTTTTACTTTATTTGATAATTTAATTAATAATTTTTTGCCCAAGTGGGGCGTTTACAAAATTTACCTTGCTATAAATTAACGTTACAAATTTACGTTATAAATTAGCTTAACCAAATTATCAGTAATTTAATATGCGCGCGTATTCTGGTTTCAAGGTGGTTAAATTACTGAAAAAATAAATTACGAGTGTAATAAAATAATTTTTCAAGTTCTCTTTAATTAAAAAAAAAACTCAAACAAAATTTTCTCATTTCTGTATCTCCTAGTGGTGGTTTTGATGGGGTGCAAGCACCCTTACACCATTTTTGACTGCGGATTTGTAATCAGCCACCCCGAAAACTTCCGAGAGCCAATCCCAAGGTAAAATTTTGAATTTTCAAAATTTTCCCATTTCTGTCACTCCTAGAGGTGGTTTTAATGAGGTTAAACTACCCTTACACGATTTTTGCCGCGGATTCGTAATTAGCAACCCCGAAAACCCTCGATAGAGAATTTTCGAGCTAAAATTTTTAATTTTCAAAATTTCCTTGTTTCTGTATCTCCTAGGGGTGGTCTTGATGGGGTGCAACCACCCTCACACGATTTTTGACCATGAATTCGTAATCAGCGACCCCAAAAACCCCGTAGAGACGATTTCTAAGGTGAAATTTTGAATTTTATTTTTTTTATCAGTTTTACTAGTGGAGATTATTTGGGGGTGGGAAAACTACCCCAAATTTTTCAGTTTTTATTCAAAGGAAGATGTTAGTGGTAATTAATGTTTCTAAGGGTCTACAAAACACATAAAAATGAAAAAAATTTCAAATCGGAGCTTGTCATCATTTTTTTCACATTTTCCGGCTTATTTACTGGGCTATAACTCATATAGAAATACTTTCTTTAAGTTAACGCAATAAATAGTAAAAGAGAACTTTTAGGATCGCTATTGGCGGGTTCTTAACTAGCATTAACCTTGCATTAAAACTAACCAGTGTGACCGACCGTCCGCGCCTATTACTCTGGCCGTTATCTCCATTCTAAAAAGCCTGAATAAGGCACTCTAGAACGTACACATAATATACTTATTTATGTATTGTATATAGTAGTTAAGGATGTATTGTTAAATATTTATCAATGAATAAAGCACCGTTAAATGGCAAATGGCAATGGCCTCTCACCGTTGAAGACCCGGGTTCGAATCCCGGATTATCCATTGGACTTCTTCATAGTTCGTCACCTCACAGAAGGCAATGGCAAACCACTGTGTAGTATTTCTGCCTAGTAAACCCTCTCACATGTGCTTGGGAAGGCACGTTAAGCCGGTGGTCCCCATATCCATGTTTAGTTGGTACGCAACACAGATATGTGCGAGAGGGCGTCTACACTCTAAATAGAGTATGGCATATATCAATTTATACAGTGCAGATCCAAATGAAATTTAAAAAAAAATAAATTAATATGTGACCAACAAAAACCCTAAATTTATTTTTCCCAATAAAGTATAATTTATCCAATAAATAACATAAAACACATTTTAATATTTAAATCCACATATTTTAATAATTTAATTTTCAGCTATTTGCTTTATTTATTTCATCGTCAAAGCAAATATTATAAATTTGATAAATTCAAAAATGTGTAAAAGCGTAAAGCGAATCAAATCTTAAGAATTTTAATTATTTTCATTTACCCCTAGAATTTAACCGGGAAATTTTTTGAGGATGACAAAGGGCCAAAGCCAGGCTTAATTTTAAACCTCCATCAACTTTTAATTCTCGCGTAAATCATTCAGAAAACGGGATTATTGTGGAACGGCCCATCAACTTAACTTCTGACTAATTGATGTCTGTTAGCGCTACGCCGAATATGGAACTCTGAGCCTGGTATAGCGTACATTTATTAGTGATGAAAACTCTGCTTATTTAAAATACATTTTATGATTTGGATATTGTTTATTTAAAATTAACTGATATTTTTCTCTAATAAAATTTTGCTTTTACCCTTATTCTTCAAGGGTTTTTAAAAAAATCTTTATAAATTAAATAAAAAAAAAAAAAAAAAAAAAAAAAAAAAAAAAAAAAAAAAAAAAAAAAAAAAAAAAAAAAAAAAAAAAAAAAATTATGATTGGATATTGTTTATTTAAAATTAACTGATATTTTTCTCTAATAAAATTTTGCTTTTACCCTTATTCTTCAAGGGTTTTTAAAAAAATCTTTATAAATTAAATAAAATTTTAAGTAATATCGTTTTTTATTAATTTAAAGACAAATGTCAAATGAAATTAAATGATTTTCATAACGCTTTTTTCTATTAATCAAAAAAATATATGCATATCCAGTTATATAATCTTAAATAGCTTTTCTAACACACAATTGGATTAAATTTAAATATTTTTTACTTGTATTTTTTAGTAAAAAGATATAACCTTTGATGCGTTTTTTTAACATATTGGGTTTATTTTAACATTTAAACTAAATTAGTTAACTACAATAAAAGCATTATAGTAGGGGGTTTCCGAAAATATTTTTTTTCCGTAAATTTATTTTAATTGATTTAAAAAAATAATAATTAGAGTAAGAAATTTATCACGCCTGATTTTCGTTTAACACATTAGTTATTATACAAAAATCTCCACCAAGAAACTTATTCTACATACCTTCTAAAAAGAAGTAGAATATGGTAAACTTTTATTAACTAATCAGTTCAGAAACATACAACAAATTTGGTATTTTCCTTTCCTGTCTGATATTTGTTGTTTTGCCTTAATATAGCTTTTGATACGTTTCTTTAAAAGTGTTAGACAATATTATGGTTTTAATAATACTAAAATCTTGCACTTCCAATGTCTTTATTTGTTAATTGATACACAACGTTTCGGTTAGTGATGTATCTCCAACCGTTCTCAAGTGATAACTACTACTATTCTTAAAAGCTACGACCTTATATTATTATACTGTCCGTTGTTCACCAAAGCTTAACCGACTTATCACGGTTTAGTAACGGCAGCCAGATATTCGGAATGTCTACACTAGGTTTGCTAAATACATTTTGGTTGTTTACAATTATTACAGCTTCTTTATTTTTTTTTTCTTCCAGTGGATTTCTTTATAAATAATTTTTGCCGACCATTGTATACGGTGTTGTTTTGACCATTTATTGCCGAACACGCATGGTCAAAACAACACCGTATACAATGGTCGGAAGAAAGAAAATATTTATAAAGAAACCCACTGGAAGAAAAGAAAATTTTAAAGAAGCTGTAATAATTGCAAACAACCAAAATGTATTTAGCAAACCTAGTGTAGACATTCCGAATATCTATCTGCCGTTGCTGAACCGTGACAAGTCGGTCAAGCTTCGGTGAACAACGAATAGTATACAAGGTCGTAGCTTTTAAGAATATTTTTAGTTACCACTTGAAAACGGTTGAAGATACATCACTAACTGAAACGTGGTGTATCAATTAATAAAAAAAAAACAATGAAAGTCCAAGATTTTAGTGGTATTGATAGCTTTTGATACCTGGATAAAAATATTAAAGCTTAGGTGTATGTAATATATGTGTCATTTTACTTTTTATCTTTCTGATAGCTCATGAAAGTTTAACGTGGGTTCGGCCACACTCAATGGCACACGCTGTTCACTTGAGGTGATCCATCCATTTACCAGCCATGCCAGGCGTCGCTTAACCTCGCTGATCACACGGGAAGCAATGCCAATTGCCAATTTCAAAGTGCTTTATTTATAAATTTTTATGTTGCCATTTCTCCTATAGCTATACTAAATCTAATTACAATACAATATTTACATCTGGGCCTTGTTTAGGCACGACGCAAAGTAGCACAGCCGGGAGGCCGGGAGCAGATGTTGGCTCCTGAGGTATAATTAGGGGTGTTTCGATTTTACAGTTTAGGATGTTTACCGGTTGTGACCTTTTAAACATCATGATAGAGTTTAGTTTACTCTGAAAGCTTAAAGAGCGTTGTTGTTTATTGTTGTATTTTTCTTTGTTTTATTTTAATTTGTAAGAAAAAGTTCCAAAAAACCTACTTAAACGGGAAGCAAGGTTTCAACCAACCTTATCTCGCATGCGTATGCTCCGTTTTTAACCGATCGACTAGGATAATTGTTGTCAGTTTTCACACATGCTTTTTTACAGAATTTATGGTTATGAGCCGTTTTTAAACGTTCATGTGTCCTGTGTAATTAAGAAAATGGTTATATAAAATTCAAGGGTATTTTAAACCTTAACAATGAACTGCATGTTTTCCTTTGGACGGCGCCCTTGAATTTATAATAAAATATTTCTTTCTTTTATTATATTAAAAATTATTTAAATTTTGCTAATAACTTGTACGTACGGATAATTTAAACAAGTTCAAAAGCCCTTAGTTCTAGTCGGCCATGGTTAGTTCTGGTTAGGCATTGTATTTTTCCCAGTTAAATTTTAAAAACAATTTACTGCGGTGCCCAATTCAAGGATTCATTTGAAGTAGGGGGATAGTTAAATTATTGAAGTTTTACTTGATGCCCAATTTCAATGCGCCCACTTTTCACAATAAAAGAGTAGTAAATCTGTTGAGAGATCTAATATTCTTTAAAGATCAAAGAGGCGACTCGAAAAGAAAATCAGGGTAATTTTTAAGATGACATTGTTTTATTACAAAAATATGAGAAATACATTAAAATTGTTAACCTGTCAATAGTAATCTACGTGTCATAAAAGAATAAAACCTAAACAATTAGCAATAGCTAATAAAAAAAGGTTGTGAAAAATATGTATGAAACTTTAATCAGTAGAGGACTAATTAAACAAGAAGCTTTAAAAAAACCTGTCTACTTACAAATTATCCAATAACATCGATAAGGAATATTATTATTAGTGAAGAATTAAGTAAAAGAAAAAAAAACGTAGTGATTTTCAATCTCACCGTATGGACAATAGTGATCAGGACCTAATAAGAAGGAAAATATATTTCCTTTAGAAAAGCGAAGTTGTTCCTACCTTGGATAAACTGAAAAAGAAGCTAGACGAAGACGAAACCAATATAAATATTAGCCGTGCCACCCTCCATAGAGTTGTTTGTAAATTGGGATTTAAATACCGCAAAATAGACAAAGGACAAGTAGTGAAATTGCACAGATTACGCACTTGGAGATTTAATTACCTTCAAGAAATTAAAAGAAATAGGTTAGAAAACAGATCCATAATTTACCTTAATGAAACATGGTTCGATACACACGACCCATTATCCAAAGGATGGGTTGATTCCAGGCAAAACTGTCAGATGCAAGCATCTTCAAATAAAGGAAAACGCATTACCATAACACACGCTGGTTCAGAAGACGGATTTGTCTCAAACTGCTTGATGTTGTTTGCAAAGAATATTAAGAATTCTAGCTTGGATTATCATGAAGATACAAGTGCCGAACTTTTTGAAAACTGGTTTCTAAATTATCTTTTAAAAAATATTCCAAACAATAGTGTTAACGGATAACGCAAGCTACCACAGCCGTCTGCTACACAAAGCATTAGCTTGATTAAGTTCAAAAACTGAAATCCAGGAATATTTGTTAGAAAATTATATTTATTTTAAATTTAATTACAAAAAAGCGAAACTTTTGAAAGCCCTAAATTCATATGCAATTAAAAAACAATATTTATGTGATAATTTGGCTGAACAGGCTGGGCATACTGTATTACGTCTTTCTCCGTATCACTGTATCTTTAACCATATAGAGTATTTGTGGAACCAGGTAAAATCAAAGAGCAGAAAATGTTACACCTACTTTAAGACTCAGTGTTATAAACTTGAAAAAAATGTATTTACTAACTTACCAGTTGAGAGCTAGAAAAATTCAGTACAGCACATTAGAAAAATTGAGGAATCATATATTTTTATACAAAACAACATAAACCCTATTGTAATTAATCTCAATTGTAACTCTGATAGTAAAACATTAAATTTAGAAATTTAGATTAAAAATGTAATTATGTATAGATAATATAGTTATAAATTTATTAAAACTTTGCATATATTTAATTTCTTAATGCAATTTTAAGATTATACTTACCTAAATAAACAATAAATTATAAATCTTTATATTATCTATACCGATTCGCAGTTTTATTGCTGTCGGCAGGTAAATCCATAAATGAAGGCAAGAGCTAACACAGTATACTTTAAGACAGACTATACTTAGGCTCTATATAAGCCCCCTTGAGTTGTCATAAAGACAGAAAAAATAAATTTACCTGAAACGCATTTTAAGATAATTAGGAGGTTCCAACTCAATTTTTTTTATTATTATTTGTTTTAATTTATATACATCTTTAATTAAAAATAGAACTTTTACACGTAATTTGTACCGGTATATTTTATTTCCTTAGATTGTATTGTTAATCTTGGGAGCATATCTCAAAACTCTTCTTCATACATACCAATTGTGAATATTCATTGCCACAGACAACATATATTCCTTTTTAAGATTTCGCTTACTAATCAAATTTTTTGATATTAATACGTCAGTTCTTCTAATTAGAATAGATTTTCGTACATGCAACATCACTGTCATATCTAGTCTTACCTACTGTCAGAGGTCACCAAAAGCTATCCACCATAATAGTCCATAAAATGAAGTTCGAAAGATTGCAAAACCTTGCGACCTGTATCGATTTGTATAAAAATTGGGATTAGACTTTCATTAGCCTCTACTATCAAATCTATATCATGCCGATGGACGCTTTTTGTTTTTTAGGGAAAAAAACTACCCCTAAATGCCTAAACTAATAAAATTACATTTTAAAGTTTAAGTTGGGTAAAATTTAGTGTGGATTAGTTTGTTTAATGCTTTGAGACACAATTTCAGAATATTTCAACCCTTAAAAATCAACTTTTGTTAGAGCCTAATGTAAAAAAAATGTTTACCCTAAGAAAAAGATTAATTTATTACAGAGAGTTAATTTAAGAATGCTGTTGCTTAAAATATGTACAATTTCATTTTTCAACTTTTCAACTCCTAAAAAATAAACCCCTATTGTAGCTTATCTAAAAAATATTTACCCTTGGCAAAATACATTGTATGGGCGTGTGTATTTAATTTGATATAAATGTAAGTAAATGTATTATATAGTTTTTAACGTGTAAGACATAAAGTGTACCGGTAATATAGATTAATATGCTCCAAATAAGGCTTTATGAATTGTTCGGGAAAAAATATTGATTTTTTAAACATAGCTTCTTCATTTTTAATGATGGAAAGTTTTTTTTATGATTTTGCAGGTTTTTTTAAGTGCTACAAATCTATGTA
The DNA here is from genome assembly GCA_019359885.1 of Listronotus oregonensis. Classification (NCBI taxonomy): domain Eukaryota; kingdom Metazoa; phylum Arthropoda; class Insecta; order Coleoptera; family Curculionidae; genus Listronotus; species Listronotus oregonensis. The sequence goes on along the minus strand of JAHBCN010007174.1, from coordinate 50,576 downwards.
AATTAAATTTCTTTAAATTCCCTAGTTTTATAGTAAGGTGACTTTAAAAGGTTAAATAAGGTGGTGCTCACAGGTAAATAAAGTTTTAAACCTTGTCAATGCCAAGAAAACGGCATTTTTTACGAAATTGCAGAAAATCGAGTTTAAATTTGGTCTTAATTTTTTTAAAAAAGGGCATTTTAAATTACCAAAACTTCTAGGATCCATTGATAATACACAAAATAAAGAGAATTGCAGAAGAGCAACATTAATTTTAATTTGGGCGGTAATTAGGTTTTGTTTTTATTGATTTTTTCGTAGAAAAATGTAAGAACCTATTTTATTTTTATCATAACTTGCTTACTTTTCATGCTACAGACTTATTTCTTTTTAAAAATAGAAATGTCTTTTCTAAATACTTTGAAAAAGATTTTATAGGTTTTCTTAAAAAATGCACAGTTTTCCCGCTATTTGACTTTAAATCTCTCAAATTTTGCATTTAACGAACAAAACCTAACAATTTACAAGCCGTAGCTTGGCCCCTATTCGACGTAAAGGAATTATAGAAAAATAATCTTGTTAGTATATTTATAAGCCCCAATTTTGCTTTTTACATTGGGTTTTTGATAAAATGCATATATTTTAATTTATTCTCGAAAAACCGATTAAAAATGCGAAAAACTCAAAAAATATGAATTTTACGGAAGAAATGTATAAAACATGTGTTACTAAGAATTAGTTTTTCCATCGATTGCTGTAGTCAAAATGTAATAAAAAATTTACACCCCCCGAGATGGGGTGGCATACACCCCCAGAATAAAAGTGCCTCTCAGCATGACATAGATTTAGATCTTTGGCTTTTCCCTACCTGCTTTTAAAATTTCAACTAAATCGATGTAGGTCAAAAGAATTGCTAGAAAAAGTGCTTTATTTCCTGGACTCCAACAGCAAGTATGGAAAATAGTATCAAAAGTGGTGCAAGTAAAATATTTGTTAAACAACCCTTTTATCACCCAAACTTAAATAGTTAACGAAGTTTTTTAAATTTCCAGTAATTGTCAATCATTAAGAAAAACACAAAAAAAAAATTCTCGCCCAAGACAAGAAACAAAAACTTTCTTTGCCTTCTTTTAATAACGTATAATAGTTTTTAGTGCTTAGGGCTAATTTTCTACACTTTTTATGTCACACGCTTAAAAACGTAGTTGAACAGTGCGCATAAATATATATTATATGGAACATTTGTTGGCCCTAACAATAAGCGCCTATATTTACCTTATTTAACCATACTTTTTGGGGCTTATTAATGAAATTTATGGTACTCTTGACCTTTATAGAAGAACGGCAATCCTGTGATCACATCTATAAAAAAGTTATATTACCGTTGAAAGTATATAGGGGTTTTCATCCCTTGGGCCATGTATACTGTCACTTCACCACTTATGACACATTATTCTGAAAAGTACTATGACATTTAACTGTGACCTTTACCATGTGAAAAAGATGGAGCCCGTGAACTATGGAAGTACTTTACTACTTGCAGCACGAGTATAAAGCATTTTACCTACCCCTTAGACCCACCCTCGGTACTGCCTATAGCCGGATTTCCCGACTTTCCGTATGAATAACCTTTTTATAGACTTTTTATATGAAAATTATTAAAATTTTTGATTGTTTTCTACATGTAATCGCCATAAACATTAGATCATAACCTCTCTGGTATAGTGTGGTATTATAATCACCTTATCTGGAATTTTATACCTATAATTTTTACCTGAACAAATTGTTTGGCTATGCATGTTGACAAATGTGATAGATACTATTCCGTTGTTTACAATATTAAGCCGCTTACCTCCGACCACAGCAATAAATATAGAAATAGTTCCTTTACCCGAAAGGGCGTTAGGTTTATAACTCTAAACTGATAGATATTCCATATTTGCCAGATTTTTTTTAGCTGAATTTATACAATACCATAAACCAATTCCCTATTTTTTCATACAACATAATAAACAAAAAAAAAACAGTAAACTTGTATCAGTGGCCGAATGTAAAATTATAAAACAAATAAGCCTTTAAAAATAAATATGTTTAAAGAAGAATTTTAAAATAAGTAGAAGTTTAAAAAGCTCAGGAGCATTTAAACCCTTTTAAAACTCCCTTGTAAGGTAGTGTTACCTAAAACCTTTTCAGAGGAATTTAAACTAAAATTTAATTATCGCCCCTTGAATGCGGTTTGGACGGATACTTAATAGGGTGCGAAATAATACCAAGCTTACACAGATGCAGCTGAGACTACGAAAAATCTCTTTAAGGGGAAATTTAATGCCACTTTTAAACACAGCTATGAATTTTATGTGGAATAAAATGTATGGGTGGTGCTTAGGTTTTTATAAAAGAAAAGGATCTTTTAAACTGGTACGGTCATTCTTTAAAAATATTTTTGTGCTTTATTAAGAGTTAAAATTATGTTATTACATAGGTATTCTAACACAGGTACATTAATATGTATATTTTAATTTGAACAAGGTTTTAAAAATGTTTTTAAAGCTGTTTATAATAAAATTTTTATAGTTTTGTTTTATGGCTTATTTCGGTTAGAGAATATTAGTTTTTTTTATGATTTTTAGGTGTAATTTGTATTTTTTGACTTTTATTTTAAATCTTATTTTTTGTTTTTTTGTTGTTGGTTCTGGAAAGCAGTCCTCGCTCGAAAATGATAAAAAGATGTCACAATTAAAAATCATATATACAGTGACCGCCAGAAAGTATGCAACATATGGAAAAAAATTTATTATGACGATTAGAAAAAAAAATCGATTTGGCAGATCCACTCTGCATCACTTAAAACCTCAGAAACAATTGAATGATTCCGATTGTCATTTGTTATTTGGCAGTAAATTTGAATTTTATTAGGTCAGTTAACCGAAAGTGCCCTTATTTGTCAAAATATCAAAAATTTTTATGAGGGTAAGTTGTTCAGAATTTAATTTTATGGCTTTGTGTAAAATTTTGAGCCATGTGGATAAAAACAAAAATTTTGACATTATTTTTCCATAAAAATATTTTTGTTTAAATAATTTTTCTTTACCATTTAGAAACAGGTGTTCCAGACCTAAACTAATGTTTCGGAACATTTTTTTTTATACTTTAGTAAGTTAGTCCTTTTTTCCAAAGAAAATTTAAAAAAAATGGTATTTTTCGGAAACCCGAGTTGTAGCATAGGCATTTTTTAAATACCGCAACTCGGAATTTCAAATATTAATTTTTTACCGTTTATTCTATTTAATGTAATAATTCAAATAACTTCAAATAAAAAATTAATACTTAAAATTCCGAGTTACGGTATTTAAAAAATGCCTATGCGACAACACGGGTTTACGAAAAATACAATTTTTTAAAATTTCCTTCGAAAAAAAGGACTAACTTACTAAAGTAAAAAAAATTGTGCCAAAACATTAGTTTAGGTCTGGAAAACCTGTTTATAAATGGTAAAGAAAAATTTTTGAAACAAAAATTTTTTTATGGAAAAGAAATGTCCAAATTTTTGTTTTTTTATCCAAATCGGTCAAAATTTTACACATAGCCATAAAATTAAATTCTAAACAATTTATCTTTAAAAACTTTTTAAATATTTTGACAAATAAGGGGACTTTCGGTCAACCGACCTAACAAAATTTAAATTTACTGCCAAATAACAAATGACAATCCAATCGGGATCGTTCAATTGTTTCTGAGGTTTTAAGTGATTTTAAAATATAACATATTTCAATTGAATCAAAAGCTTTGTGGAAGTCAATAAAGGCCATGTAAATGGGTATGTTATATTCAGCCGTCTTTTCGATAAGTGTTTTAATTGATTGTAGATGGTCTATTGTGGAAAATTCTTTTCGAAATCCGGCCCGCTCCACAGGTTGGTATAAATCGAATTTCTGTGTTAGCCTGTTTGTTAAAATATTTGTAAAAAGCTATTAAAGGTGTGATAATAGGCTGATGGGTCTGTAGTTTTCTATATTTGTTGAGTTCTTTTTTCAACAATAGTATGACTTCGGCCTCATGCCAGCTTTCTGGTATTCTGCCCTCATGGAGACATTTACTAAAAAGAATCCGGATATATTTTTCCAATAAGGTTCCGCCAAGTTTAATCATTTCTATCGTTATTCTGTCTTCCTTACACAATATGTGTTCTGATGTGTTGGGGGTTTTCCCCGTCTCCGGGAAAAAATATGACGAGCAGACGATTAGATCCGTCAGGCACTTCTATTTCGGTGTAGTGACGTGGGTAGCTACCAAGTCCTTGTTACAGGAGCCAGATGTTCCTTCTGGGGCCCTGTTTTGGCCATTCCTTATAAAAAAAGGGCCTATCCGCATTCTGTTTAAACCAGGGAAACTTTTTTTTCCCAAAAAAAGGGGGTTTTGTCCGACTTCTGTTTCTAAGCACCTGTTTGTTCGGGATGGATTACCCCTTTTCCCCTGAAAAAAAGGGGGCCCCCCTTATTGGGGGTGGCACCTTTCGAAACGGTTTCCCCCCGCTTCGATGGCGCCCCTTTGTCTCCTTGCCCCCTTTTTGGGTGGCACTTCTCAAAAAAGGAATTTATCCGTTTGGGCCCCTTTTTTTTTCCTATAAAAGCGGTTCTGTCCTCTTTCTGTTTGGAGTTGGGAATTAATAGTCCACCACGGCAGGGTCCGCATTACAGCAGTAAGGCAAGATACTCTGAGAGGTCGTCCGTATCTCAGAGACCCCGTTGAAGACACGTTTAAGGCACAGGATGTCTTTTTACTCATCACCCGGTATGCTAACACCCTTGTGTTCGTCTTAGCTTGGGGCCCCCCTTTATACCCTAGCAACAAGATTTTTCCCATGACCAGCAGTTCTAGCGCATGTTTCAAAAGGTCCTACTGAGTCCATACACGACAACGACGTGCGAACACAGCGGTGGGAAATTTAGTAGAAGTTATTAATCCTAGCCTCTAACTTTAAAATACTAGACTTAAATTTGGTATAAATAAAGCAATAATCTTTAATAAACATCAAATCAAAATTTTTTTTTTTTCTTTTTAAAAGGGAAAAAAAAATTTTAAAGGTTCTTTTTTTAAAAAATTTTTTGGGGGGGTAAAAAAAACAGATAACAGGGTCATTAAAATTTGGGGGATTTTATCACAATCATTAAAATTTTTTTCTTAGTTTCAGGCTTTTTTATTCCTGACGAGTGACGCAAAACGACTTTGCGATGTTTTTCATTAAAAATTATGATGTAATCATAATTCGTGTTTTATAGTATTAAAATTGTATCGTCTTTTTAACTAGTTATTTTTAGCTTTGGAGGAAGTAGCAAAACAGCTTTTTTAGAATTATTTAATTAGTCTAATTACCAATTAAATTCTGAGACGAAAATACATTAATTGCATATTGAATAAACCAGTTTATTTAAAGAGCTAAAAAACCGCTCAACTGTAAAACTGTATTTTGCCCAATGTCTTGCGCCTAAAAATAGTAAATTGACTGTATTTGGTTCTCTAGCTAAGAAAAAAAAAAAAAAAGTTAATAAAATGTAATGTAGTAACTACCGACAATTGACACATAGTTGTATTCACACTATCATCTAGAGTAAATAAAATTAAAAAAGGGTTCTGTTCTTTTATGGTAAAATTTCCTAATTTTATAAAAACAAACATTGGAATTTTGAGTCTGCGCTTATTAAGTTTAAAAATATTGTACTCCTTTCATAAAAAATCTGAAGGTAATAAAAAATTTTAAAAAATTTTTTTTTTTTAAAAAATACTTTAAAACATATG